>CM041809.1:38237912-38250412 GCA_023376895.1 Aspiorhynchus laticeps | reverse complement strand
GGCCATCAATGTGTAGTTACGATGGGGAATTGTTTAATTTGGATTTCTCTGTGCATGTTCTTTTTCCCTCTTATAGAGACAGTGACCTATACCTGCCATTATATGACTGGCAGACTAGAACGGTTTGACCTAAAAACATCAAAATTGGATCTACTGAAGAAAAAAAGACACCTACATCTTGGATGCCCTTGGGGTAAGCTGATAGATACCACATTTTAATTTCAAAGTGACCTATCCCTTTAAGAAGAGAAATCAAGGTGTTCATAATTACAGGCTTTTTCCAAACAAATTAAACCGGATTTTATCAACTGATTTACAAACTTTGTTGTCCACATATAGAGAAGTCTTTAGCCTCTCAAGCTCAAGTCTTTGTGCTTTTATTACAACCGGGTCAAAGTTCAAGGTACATCTTTTATCTTGATTTTGAGTTATCACAATACCCAACTATGTCATTTCAGATTTAACTGGAATATTAAAAATAGCGGGTGCTGTACAATCTCTAATAGACGTTAATTCACATTGTTTAGATTAAGACCCGAAGCTTTAGAGGAAAGTTTGATATATAGGATCTCTTAAAGATAAGGTGGTGTCATCTGCTAATTGACTCATAAATATATATACGGATACCCTGCTTTCATATACAGTGGCATGCGAAAGTTTGTGAACCCCTTGTAGAATCTGTGAATAATTTTAACAAAATAAGAGAGATCATACAAAATGCATGTTATTTTTTATTTAGTACTGTCCTGAGTAAGATATTTTACATAAAATATGTTTACATATAGTCCACAAGACAAAAAATAGCTGAAATTATTCAAATAACCCCCTTCAAAAGTTTGTGAACCCTTGGTTCTTAATACTGTGTGAGGTTACCTGATGATCCACGACTGTTCTTTTGTTTTGTGTTGGTTGTTCATGAGTCCCTTGTTTGTTCTGAACAGTTGAACTGAGCTGTTCTTCAGACAAATCCTCCACGTTCTGTAGATTCTGCAGTTTTACAGCATTTTTGAACCCTTTCCAGCAGTGACTGTATGATTTTGAGATCCATCTTTTCACACCGAGGACGATTGATGGACTCAAACACAACTATTAAAAAAGGTTCAAACATTCACTGATGCTCCAGAAGAACACACGATGCATTAAGAGCCGGGGGGTGAAAACTTTTGAACAGGATGAAGATTTCCAACTTTTTTCTTTTGTTGAAATATATATTTTTTTCCATTTATTACTGCCCTTCGGAAGCAACAGAAGATACTTGCATGTTTCCCGGAAGACAAATTAAGTACAATTTACCTTGATCTTCACATTCAGAAAGTTTTCACCCCCCGGCTCTTAATGCATCGTGTGTTCTTCTGGAGCATCAGTGAATGTTTGAACCTTTTTTAACAGTTGTGTTTGAGTCCATCAATTGTCCTCAGTGTGAAAAGATGGATCTCAAAATCATACAGTCACTGCTGGAAAGGGTTCAAATATGCAAAAATGCTGTAAAACTGCAGAATCTACAGAACGTGGAGGATTTGTCTGAAGAACAGCTCAGTTCAACTGTTCAGAACAAACAAGGGACTCATGAACAACCAACACAAAACAAAAGAACAGTCGTGGATCATCAGGTAACCTCACACAGTATTAAGAACCAAGGGTTCACAAACTTTTGAAGGGGGTTATTTGAATAATTTCAGCTATTTTTTGTCTTGTGGACTATATGTAAACATATTTTATGTAAAATATCTTACCCAGGACAGTACTAAATAAAAAATAACATGCATTTTGTATGATCTCTCTTATTTTCTTAAAATTATTCACATTTTCTACAAGGGGTTCACAAACTTTCGCATGCCACTGTATATGTGCTGCACACTAAGAAGAGACCAATAGAGAGGAATGGGACACTAACCGTTCTTTCATTGAATCGAAGCACTTACGTTATCGTAAAGGGTTTTAATTACTCTGCAGAACATTTTTCTAATGAATTAATAATGAATTGGTGCTCTAAGGAATCGAAAGCCTTATAGAAATTAAGAATAAAGCTGTGCTCCTGAATCAAGTCTGAACAATCAACCTTATATTGCGTCTTTTGTTCAAAAACCAGATTTATTACACAACCCAATACGTATTTAGCAAATATAATAGTTAAAATTGTATAATCACTGTTAAGTAAAGAAACGTGACGTCAATTAAAAGTAAATAGGTTTCTGAATTAAAGTAATTAACCCTTGAGTGGACACACTTCTGTTTGTTTTTCTTCAGATGAAGTCATTTCACAACTAATCATCTCTTGAAATAGGGTTACAGTTTTTAACAGAGTAATTTTAGACACCTTGTTTTCTTCTGCTCTCTTAAGTTGAGTTAAATCACTCTTTAAAGCTGAAATGAGAACAGCGCTGGGTATTATCGGTGGAGTCTCCTGTAGTTCCGCTCCAGGCCGGCGGGCGGCGGAAGCGCGGGGGCGCTGCAGGTTTGGCGCGCCTCTGTCGCTTCCGCTTTCTTTCTGAAGAAACCAACAACGCTTCGACGCACGCCGTCAGTTGTGCTCACAAAAGCGCAAATCTGGATCTAAACTCTGCACAAAGAGATTCCACACACGAGAGATATTCCGTTTCCAGCAGAGAACAGGTAGGTCCCGGATGTGTGGCGCGCGGGAGGCGTCGGTTAACGGCAGTTTTGCTCCGTTTATCATCTCATGCGTTTCTATACACCGCTTACTGATTATAGTTTATTAATGTTTTATCAGTGCTGAGGTGATCAGTTATTAATATCAGCAGAGTAACGATAAACGACGGATCATAAGAGTGTGAGTGGAACTAACTTACGTCCCGAGTCATTTTCCGTTTAACTAATATCATTAAATACTGGTGTGTTTGCAGTCAGCAGCGATATTTGTGTCGTTTATTCTCGTGACATCAGTCTAAACAAGGCCGTGTGTGTCTCATTGTCGTGTTGTTCTGCCTCAGTGTTAGCACACGTCTGTAATGTCGCGGTTCTTCGCCACCGGATCCGACAGCGAGTCGGAGGAATCTTCCTCCGCCGATGAGATCACCCCCAAAGCGACCGGGACTACTTTCAATAAGCAGTGAGTGTTTTTATATCAATGCGCTTCTGACACTGTACTGTGTGTAATATTGCCTTGGCGGGAAAAACAAGCTTCTGACTAACATCTTTCTATATTTTGTAGTTTGGAAAGCTGATTAAAATTGTAAAATATGACTGATTAATCTGGTGGTGTTTAAAATAAACATGAATAACTTCCCCATGACGGAAAATAGTGATGAACTTTAGGAAATAACACAAATGGCTTAAACATAAAAATGTTTTATAATTGTCAAAATGACTTAAATAACATTGAACACTTTCTTCTGCTCATCAAGACTCTGTTTGATCAAAAATACAGATTATTATTATTATTTTTAATATTATTGCAATTTAAAATGTTTTCTGTTTTGGAATCGATGTTGAAACTGTTCTGATTAATATTTTTTGTGACGTGATATTTGTTTCAGGTTTCTTTGATAATAAGTTAAAAATAACTGTTTATTAAAAATATAAATTGTTACAATATACACTACTATTCAAAAGATTGGGGTCGGTGCATTTTTGTATCTTGAAATTAATATTTCTTCAAGGATCTGATGGTAAAGACTGTTAGAAAATATTTCTGTTTTGAACACATGCTGTTCTTTAACTTTATTCATCAAAGAAAAGAGTAGCACATGTTCCAAAAAAATAATATTAAGCAGCACTCATAATTAATCAGCATATTATTATGATTTCTGAAGATCATGTGACACTGAAGACTGGAGTAATGATGCTGAAAATACAGCGCTGCATCACAGAAATAAATTATTTTATTATTGAATATATTATAAAGTATATTAAAATAGGATTCCAATATTAGAAATTGCAATAATATTGCACAGTATTTCTGCTCTTTCTGTATTTTTGATCAAATAAATACACTCTTGATGTAGAGGTGTGCGATGTTGACACAAAATAATATCTATTTTCTGGGATTTTATCAATAACGATAATTAGACAATATTTTGCCAAGTGTGTTATTGTGTATATTCTGTGTGCTGGTCAGTTCACACTGATAGAAATTAATATTTTCCTATAAGTTAAAACTGATTTTTACATTTTATGGTATTTTTACGTTTATAAAGCCATTTTTTCTGAAAGTGTGCGTCATCTTTTGAGTCAAATTCTTATGTTTAATCAGTAAATTAGAATAATTAGACATACCACGCTGATGAAATCAACACAAGCTGCATCTGAAGAGTGTTTAGATGTTTACACACTGTATTAATGCAGGACATGAATGCATTTAACCTGCAGTTACAAATGCATAAATAATGTTTTGATATGTTAAACATAAAATGTTGAATACTGATATTTAAATAAGAGACTTTGAATGTGAAATTATTTTTGTTGTCGAAATGGCACAAAAAGTGGAAACATGGTGTTTAAACGTAAGTCTCTTAATTAACTTGTTGTTGTAATTAAATCTATATCACATTTGTAATCATGGTAATATTTGGAGGAAAAACTGCACTCTTCGTGTGAAATTGGTTAACTATATGAAATGGTATAAATCTGTACACTTTCTGCCATCATGTCTATATTTTGTGATCATTCTAAATGTATTTTAATAGTGAATCATGCAGTGAAAGAGCACGAGGCGTCTGTATGCGTTCGCTCTGTAGGGCTGTTTTGAGTGGTTTTTGCAAAATACTCGATATTGTCAAATCGCACATCATTAAAACAACAATTACGATGTTATCGCACACCCCTACCTTTCATGAGCATAAGAGAATTTATTAAAAAAAAAAAAAAAAGCATAAAAAGTCTTACTGATCCCAAACTTTTGAACAGCAGTGTATATTATAAGAAAGAGATGAAGACAGAGTGATTATATTTTTAAGGTCTTAAATTTGAGGACAGAAAAACATGAATCACACGGTGGTCTAATTTTTATTGACTATTAATAGTAAAAAAAATCTTACACTGTGAGTAACATGAACAAAACAGAATTAAATAGTAATCACAATTATTTGTATGGCAGTAAAAGAGCCGCACAACATTCATGATCATGACAGACCTGTTCTCTTCTGCAGCAAATGATCAAATAAATTAACAAATGTTGATTTTTACCAATAACCCGTAGTTCCACAAAGCAATTTTTTTATTTTTAGTACTACAAAGTGTCACCCTTTTTCTCTGGTTTAGTTTAATTATAACCCAATTTGTGAGAGGCTGGTTCTGTGTGACTGTATTGAGCTGTGCTGCGGTCGTCTCTGCAGGTCTCTGCTGCTGAGCGATGATGAGGAGGACACCAAGAGAGTGGTGCGCAGCGCCAAAGACAAGAGGTGAGCGCAAACACACACCGCCACGACTCCAGAACACACACTCCGCCACGACTCCAGAACTCACACTCCCTCCGCCGTCACGACTCCAGAACACACTCCGCCGCCACGACTCCAGAACACACACTCCGCCGTCACGACTCCAGAACACACACTCCGCCGTCACGACTCCAGAACACACACTCCGCCGTCACGACTCCAGAACACACACTCCGCCGTCACGACTCCAGAACACACACTCCGTCGTCACGACTCCAGAACACACACCGCCGTCACGACTCCAGAACACACACTCCGCCGTCACGACTCCAGAACACACACTCCGTCGTCACGACTCCAGAACACACTCCGCCGTCACGACTCCAGAACACACACTCCGCCGTCACGACTCCAGAACACACACACCGCCGTCACGACTCCAGAACACACACTCCGTCGTCACGACTCCAGAACACACTCCGCCGTCACGACTCCAGAACACACACTCCGCCGTCACGACTCCAGAACACACACTCCGCCGTCACGACTCCAGAACACACACTCCGTCGTCACGACTCCAGAACACACACACCGCCGTCACGACTCCAGAACACACACTCCGCCGTCACGACTCCAGAACACACTCCCTCCGCCGTCACGACTCCAGAACACACACTCCGTCACGACTCCAGAACACACTCTGCCGTCACGACTCCAGAACACACACTCCGTCACGACTCCAGAACACACACTCCGTCATGACTCCAGAACACACACTCCGTCATGACTCCAGAACACACACTCCGCCGTCACGACTCCAGATCACACTCCGCCGTCACGACTCCAGAACACACACTCCGTCACGACTCCAGAACACACACTCCGTCATGACTCCAGAACACACACTCCGCCGTCACGACTCCAGATCACACTCCGCCGTCACGACTCCAGAACACACACTCCGCCGTCACGACTCCAGAACACACACTCCGCCGTCACGACTCCAGAACACACACTCCGCCGTCACGACTCCAGAACACACACTCCGCCGTCACGACTCCAGAACACACACTCCGCCGTCACGACTCCAGAACACACACACCGCCGTCACGACTCCAGAACACACACACCGCCACGACTCCAGAACACACACACCGCCACGACTCCAGAACACACATTCCGCCGTCACGACTCCAGAACACACATTCCGCCGTCACGACTCCAGAACACACATTCCGCCGTCACGACTCCAGAACACACACTCCGCCGTCACGACTCCAGAACACACACTCCGCCGTCACGACTCCAGAACACACACACCGCCGTCACGACTCCAGAACACACACACCGCCGTCACGACTCCAGAACACACACACCGCCGTCACGACTCCAGAACACACACTCCGCCGTCACGACTCCAGAACACACATTCCGCCGTCACGACTCCAGAACACACATTCCGCCGTCACGACTCCAGAACACACATTCCGCCGTCACGACTCCAGAACACACATTCCGCCGTCACGACTCCAGAACACACATTCCGCCGTCACGACTCCAGATCACACATTCCGCCGTCACGACTCCAGAACACACACTCCGCCGTCACGACTCCAGAACACACATTCCGCCGTCACGACTCCAGATCACACATTCCGCCGTCACGACTCCAGAACACACACTCCGCCGTCACGACTCCAGAACACACACTCCGCCGTCACGACTCCAGAACACACACTCCGCCGTCACGACTCCAGAACACACACTCCGCCGTCACGACTCCAGGACACACACACGCTCACACTTCATAAACGTCTGTCTGGTGTCCACTGCGCTCCAGGTTTGAGGAGCTCACCAACATCATCAAGACGATCCGCAATGCCATGAAGATCCGAGACATGTCCAAGTGTCTGGAGGAGTTCGAGCAGCTGTGTCGAGCTTTCCTCAAGAGCAAAACCATCATGGACAAAGAGGGAGTGCCGCCCTTCTACATCCGCCTGCTCGCTGACCTAGAGGACTATCTCAACCAGGTCTGTAGATCGGCAGGACACGGAGTCACTGATTAATGCTTGATTGTCAGCCGTAAACAGCTTTTGCTTTCATGACAGCTATGGGAGGACAAGGAGGGGAAGAAGAAGATGAACAAAAACAATGCTAAAGCCTTGAGCACGCTTCGGCAGAAGATCCGCAAATACAACAAAGATTTTGAGACGGAGATCGTCAGCTATAAAGAGGTACTGTAGCCCGGATGCTATTTGTAGATGAGATATGTTTACAGGGTTTCCACCGCTCCTTAAGTCTTAAATTCAGCTTAGGCCATAAAAAAAGGTTTAATATCTTAAATGGTTAAAGCCTTATTTAGCATTCTAAAAGGTTTTAAATTTGGGGACGGAAAAGCAGGAGATGTGACATGCCCTACTGTGATTATTAAACTTATTTAACAAATATTTAATAATAAAAAACTAAAATTGTGCATTCTGTAGGCTTTCAGGCTTTGATTTTTAAACTGCTGTTGATCAATTATGACAGTGTTTTCTTTATAGAGTATACCGGGCTTGTTTATAATTAAAACCCCTGCATTATGTATACATTTTTATTCCTGGATATTATTGATATTTTGGTTGATGTAAATTGTGGCTTCTCTCTAGGCTGCTCTGTCACTGGAAGAAAAGACTTAAAACATTAATTAACATTATTAACTAATTTCAGTGCATATGTTGAATAGAACATGTATTCAGTATGAGTGCAGTTGAATGTGTTCTAGATGATTTAATCAAATGTATTTCATATTCTTTTACTAATTTTGCGAATGTAAGGGTTTGTTTGATTTTTAACACTCAGGTGAACCTCATCAAATCTGTTAAGAACATGTCTGTGTAATATTTAGCTCAAAATATAAAAAAAATTAAAATATTTTTTTTGCCTGAAGAAAATAAAGCCTGTTAAGATTCCAGATAAAATATTATTCATGAAAATTATATGCATTTTTTTTCCTTAAATTGTCGTTACTGTTTTGCACAAAAAAAAATTGTCATTGCAAAAACTACTATGTACTTGCATCAAAAAATAATATAATAATAATATTGTGGTCATATTGTATTGCAACACACTTGTGCTGCTATTGAGGTGGATACGGGTAAGTTAGGGACAGGTTAAGTGGTATGGGTAGGTTTAAGGGTGGGTTAAGGTTTAAGGGATGGGTCACCAGCTTAATTACAGATGTAACTGCATATAGGTATTTTTAAAAATAGAAGTACATGTATGTACACAATAAGTGCATTGTATCAAATGATTAGTTTAAATGCAAGTACATGGTAGTTAAGGTCACCTAATATAAAGTGGGACCAAACAGTGTTCTGCTAGAGTGTTAAATCTGCTTTATGTGTTTTGCTGTGTTTTCCTGCAGAACCCTGAGCAGTCAGCTGAGGAAGAGGAGAAGGATGACGTTGGCAGTGGTCAGTCTTCATCTCAAGCCGTCTAATGAAGGTTGTGATGCTGTCTTGAGTCTTCATCTGCTCTTTCTTTGCTTGTGTGATGTACAGCGTCGTCGTCGGGGAGCGATGATGATGATGACGATGATGATGGTGAAGGCATCACTGCCAAGAGCTTATTGAAGAAGAAGCCTCAAGAAGAGAAGGCACCAGAGGCCAGCAAGTTCCTCAAGGGCGCTGCTGTAGGTCCAAACACCTCTTCCAAGACTGTTTGAGGTGTTTTTAAGAGTGTTGACGATGCAGCGCTTTGTCTTTGTGTCAGGATGAAGAGTCTGAGAGTGATGATGATGAGGAGAGCGAGGACTGGGGCTCGGATTCGGTGCACAGCGGCAGCGAGAGCGAGGACAACGAAGGAGCGGCATCATCGCTGGCTGTGGTCTTCCTCAAAAAGTATGTGTTGATTCTAGGGCTGGGCGGGATATCGAGCTTGTAGGATATAGTTTTATAAGCAATATGGTATGAGGCAATACCTTTAATCATCAATGTACAGTAGTTTGATACGAGCGCGTCTGAAAAATATCTAGCGGAGGACAGACTGAGCTGCTGTGGAGAAAGTGCATAATATAGGGCTCTATGAAATCAGTTTTATTTTTTCCCAAATTCAGTTTTATTTTTTTCCCAAATTCTGTTTTATTTTTTTCCCAAATTCTGTTTTATTTTTTCCCAAATTCTGTTTTATTTTTTCCCAAATTCTGTTTTATTTTTTTCCCAAATTCTGTTTTATTTTTTTCCCAAATTCTGTTTTATTTTTTCCCAAATTCTGTTTTATTTTTTCCCAAATTCTGTTTTATTTTTTCCCAAATTCTGTTTTATTTTTTTCCCAAATTCTGTTTTATTTTTTCCCAAATTCTGTGTTTTAGCACGTCTGATTATTTGAATGCATACAAACTATTATTATTTATTCTTACAGTAGCTTATGAAATGCCCCCCCCCTCAGAAATTCTGTGTTGTGTATTTAAATTTTACTGATTATCAGATGAAGCCATAAAACATTGATTTAATTTATATTTTAATTATAAATTATTTTAAATGTATATTTTAATTCTAAAATATACATTTTGCTGAAATATTTGTAGTTGGACTATAATATGTAGAATTTTAAACATACAATTTGTATGATATAAAGTGACTGTAATGAGGTCATCAAAATAGCCTTTTTTAAATTATTTTAATTTATATTTTAATTTTTTTAATTTTTATTATTTATTACTTTTTATAGTTTTTTTTATTATTTTAATTTTTAGTTTAGTAAATTTAACTTGTGCTTTAAAAGCATTATTTTTGTTTTTAGATTGCAATTTTACAATGTTAGAATGTAATTTGATTTTAACCCTTTTTTGCATATAATATATGCTTACATTTACTTTTTGTTCTCATAGTCTTTAATATGCATTTCTTTGGACAGTAGTCAGGATGTGAAATTTACAAATATATATATATATATATTAGTGCTGTCAAACAATTAATCGCATCCAAAATAAGTTTTTGTTTACATAATATATGTGTGTACTGAGTATATTTATTATGTATATATAATTACACACTCATACAGTATATATTTTGAAAATATTTACATGTATATATTTATATAATTTAGATTGTTATATTTGTATATTATTATTTTTTTTGTATATTAAATATATTTATACATGATCTAAATTATATAAATATGTACATGTAAAATACATGTAAATATTTTCAAAATATATACTGTATGAGTGTGTAATTATATATACATAATAAATATACACAGTACACACATTATGTAAGCAAAAAATTTTTATTTTGGTTGCGATTAATCGTTTGACAGCACTAATATATATATATATATATATATATATATATATATATATATATATATATATATATATATATATATATATATATATATATATATACACATTTTTTTTTTATCCAATTACAGAAACATAGAAAATACCAAGATATATATACCGTATATAGCAAATCAGGCACCAAATAGCGAGATGTGAATGTTTGCTCCTAGTTGAGCCTCCAGCTGTTGTTGATGTGTGTGTGGATCCTCACAGAGCTCTGGACGGAGACAAGCAGAGCGAGCGCAAGAAGGACGACCGGAGGAAGAAACACAAGCCCAAGGACCGTCTGGAGGAGGAGGCGGGAGAAGACAGAGACCCGGATGATGAAGGATGGGAGAAGGTGAAGGGTGGCGCGCCGCTGGTGAAGGAGAAGCCCAAGATGTTTGCTAAAGGCACCGAGATCAACAGCGCTGTGGTGATCAAGAAGCTCCACGAGATCCTGCAGGCCCGAGGAAAGAAGGGGACCGACAGGTATCTGTGACAGAGAAATCAGGCTTTTTACATTTAAACTTCCTCTTTTATTATCTCCTTTAGGAGCACATACAACAATATACTTATTCCATACCATTCCAAATCATATATCACTCCCACACAATCATAATAATACACAGTTACATCACATTACTACGGAAGCCGTTTCTGCCACTGAATATAAAATAAAAAAGGTAATTGTGACTTTTTATCTCACAATTCTGACTTTTTTTCTCATAATTGCATGATAAAAACTCGCATTTTTTACTTTTTTCTTACCTTTTTTGCAATTCTGAGATATAAAGTCATAAATGTGAGATATAAAATCGCAATTCTGAGAAATAAAGTCATAATTGTCAGATATAAACTCGCAATTCTTACTTTTTTTCTTACTTTCTTTGCAATTGCGAGTTATAAAGTCATAATTGTCAGATATAAACTCGCAATTCTTACTTTTTTTCTTACTTTCTTTGCAATTGCGAGTTATAAAGTCATAATTGTCAGATATAAACTCGCAATTCTGAGAACATATCAGTCTTTTTCCCTCAAAATTGGACTTTAACTCGCAATTGTGAGAAAAAAAGTCAGAATTGTGAGATGAAGTCGCAATAACCTTTTTTTTTTTTTTTATTCAGTGGCGGAAACAGGCTTCCATACATTACTCTTAATTTTAAGTTTAAAATTAAATTTACATTTGCAAAGACCCCCCCCCCCTCCCATTTTTACCAAGTTATGTGTTTTATTTGTTTTTTCTATACCGTTCAAAAGTTTGGGGTTAGTACGGCTTTTAAAATGTTTCTGAAAGAGTCTCTTCTGATCATCAATACTGCATTTATTTAATCAAAATACAGTAAAAACAGTGAAATATTATTAGAATGTAAAACAGCTGTTTTCTATGTGAATATGTATTAAACTGTAATTTATTTCTGTGATCAAAGCTGTATTTTCAGCATCATTACTGCAGTCTTCAGTGTCACATGATCTTCAGAAATCATAATAATATGCTGCTCAACAAACATTTATTCATGTTAATATTAAACAATAAAATATTGAAAACAGTCATTTTTGTGGAAACTGATATATTTTTTCAGGATTCTTTAAATAGACAGAAATCCTTTGGCTTTTGTAACACTGTAAATGCTTTTAATGCAAGAAATTGAAAATATTTAATTCCCAAATTTTTATTTTTATTTATGTATATCACCCCACACTTTTAAAATAGTGCTTTGGCTAGTCAGTACATATTTGCAACATGGCAAACACAAACCATTTTATTATTTTTAATACGCTGCTTTAGTTTTTATTAATGTTTTGAATGATTATATTTTATAATTTTCATTTTAAAATGTTAAAGTTGTAATAAGCTA
>CM041809.1:38230412-38232912 GCA_023376895.1 Aspiorhynchus laticeps | reverse complement strand
TAAAACAACACTGGTTAGTTATAATATATATATTTGGCTTTTATTTGTATACTTGCATTTTAATATTTTTTAACATTTTAATTTAAATTTTTAGTAATTTTATGTAACTTGTCATTTTTTATTAGTTTATTGTACGTATTACTGTGTGATTGTGTTTTTTCAGTTTTAATTTAGATTAATTCAGTTTTAGTTTAACTAGACTTTTTTTTTTATATACTATTATAGTTTTTATTTTTTTTTGTTTTAATGCTTTTTGTTTTAATCTTACATTTTTAGCAATTTTATGTGTTTTTGTCATTTAAAATAAGTTTGAGAATACGCTTGAATTTTTTTTTTTTATATTTTTTTTTATGTATTATATCTTAAGTTTGTATTTCAATTTATTTTCAGTGAGTGAAACTGACACTAAATTAAATTTAGAAGAAAAAAAACGGAAATAAGTGTTCAGTAATGTTTTATTTAAATGACCAAAAAGTTCTGATGGTTGAGGTTTTGGTTCCTGTTAAAACCCTGGTTCTGACCTTTGACCTGTGTGTCCATCAGTCGGAGCAGGATCAGGAGGAGAGCGAGGGCGAGGACAGCGCCGTCATCATGGACCGCTTGTGTAAGTTCATCTACTCTAAAGACCGCACCGACCGCATCCGCACCTGCGCCATCCTCTGCCACATCTACCATCACGCCCTGCACAGCCGCTGGTTCCAGGCCCGAGACCTGATGCTGATGAGCCACCTGCAGGACAACATCCAGCACGCTGACCCCCCCGTCCAGGTGAGCGCACCTGTCCTTCTGAAGCACAGCCGGCCGCTCCGAACACCCACCTCACCTCTCTGCTCTCTTAGATCCTGTACAACAGGACCATGGTGCAGCTGGGCATCTGCGCCTTCCGGCAGGGCATGATCAAAGACGCCCACAACGCGCTCCTGGACATCCAGTCCAGCGGCAGAGCCAAGGAGCTGCTGGGGCAGGGGCTGCTGATGAGGAACATGCAGGAGAGGAACGCCGAGCAGGAGAAGATCGAGAAGAGGCGGCAGGTGCGGCACATCCCTCGCTCTCTTAAAATGCCCCTATTATGAGTTATGAAAGTTCATATTTTGGTTTTGGGATCCCCAACAACAGGTTGAACTGCATGCAAGGTCAAAAAACACTTTCATTGTCTTATGCATTTATTTTTACCTTACTTGCTCAACGACTCCCAAACGATTTGTTCAATGATTAATGTTTCCAAACCCCTCCTTTGCGTGACGCTACTCTGCGCTGATTGGGCGATTTCATTTAAAGCAGGGTTTGTGATCTTTTAATGCTACAAAAGCGCCACCTAGTGGCAAAGAATGAATTTGCATTTTCATTCAGACCAAAGCGAAAATCAAGTTTTCCCAGGTCTACGCGCGCAACAAGTGGGCGGGAATATGCTAATGTTTCATGTTGACGTCAAACAGCGATTCAAATTCAGATCAAATCAAATGGTGTCATGATCAGTCGTTCTGGTTAAACTGAAAGTTTACTCGAGTCGTTCCAAACCTGTGAGTTTCTTTATTCTGTTGAACACAAAAGATGATGTTTTGAAGAATGTTGACCAAACAGGTGACGGTAGTATTACATGAAATGGAAAATCACCTGTTTGTTTGCATACATTCTTCAAAATATCTTGTGTTCAACAGAAGAAATGAAATTTGTCAGGTTTGTAGTGACGTGAGTAAAGGAGTAAGTGATGTGTGTGTTGTGTTTAGGTGCCGTTCCACATGCACATTAACCTGGAGCTGCTGGAGTGTGTGTATCTGGTGTCGGCGATGCTGCTGGAGATCCCTTACATGGCAGCGCACGAGTTCGACGCTCGCCGCCGTATGATCAGCAAACAGTTCCACCATCAGCTGAGAGTGGGCGAGAGACAGCCGCTGCTGGGTGAGAGAGAGAGAGCTTCTAATCAATCTGTGAATCAACATTCTCACACGATTCTGAAATAAACTAAATATTAGTGCTGCAGTCTGTTTAAAAGTGTTTCATTAATTTGAATGTGTCCCTGCAGCACAGAAGCAGTCATAAGTAACACAGGTATATTTGTAGCAATAGACAACAATACATTGTATGGGTCAAAATTATTGTTTTTGTTTTATGCCAAAAATCATTAAGATCATGTTCCATGAAAATATTTTGTACCATTTCCTACCGTAAATATATCAAAACTTAATTTTTGATTATTAATATGCCATTGCTAAGAACTTCATTTGAACAACTTTAAAGGTGATTTTCTCAATATTTAGATTTTTTTGCACCCTCAGATTCCAGATTTACAAATATTGTCCTATCATAACAAACCATACATCAATGGAAAGATTATTTTCAAAAAAATTGACCCTTATGACTGGTTTTGTGCTCCAGGGTCACAATTATTAAACATTTTAATATGTATTTAAAATATAATTTATTTAATGCACCCATTTTTAATATTAAAATGATGGAAAAATGGGTTGAATGAATGATTCAACGACTCACTCATAAATAC
>CM041809.1:38205412-38225412 GCA_023376895.1 Aspiorhynchus laticeps | reverse complement strand
GCAGTAGCAAAAAAAATGGACTAAAACTAGACTCAGACATTTACCTTCGGTTTCACAGACGAGGCTTAAATCTGAGCCGTTTCTACCGAAAGCAGTAAAAACCTTAAAATACAGAAGTCAACATTTAAAGTGGATCAAAAAAGACAAGAACGCTTTTAGGTTTTACTACAACTTTGAAAGGTTTTGATCCGAATGTTGACTAGTGTATATCAGTGCCTTTGTTTTGTCTCAAGATGGACTCAGTAATGTTTTTTTCTGAGGCATATTTATAAAAATTACTTAATGTTCTAATTGATCTATTGCGTAATCCTGGTTTAGTCTAAGCCTTGTCTGTGAAACCAGGCCTTAGTCGACTAACACTTGACCAAACCAAAACAGGACTAAATATTATAATAACTAAAAAGTACATTTGATACCAGGACTGAGACTGAATTATAAATGGTTGATAATCAACACTGTTTCCTTCTGAATGTCTGGACCGCAGTGTGTCTTCATCTTTCTTTCCGTCTCCTCTTCAGTATGGAGACTCTGTCAGAGATGTTCCAGCTGGATTTACCCACAGTGCACAGCATCATCAGCAAGATGATCATCAATGAAGAGCTGATGGTATTTACCTCCTCGATCAGTGTTTGTGTTTGCGTCCCCGCCGGTTCTCTCATGTGTGGCGTGTCTCTTGCTCAGGCGTCTCTGGATCAGCCCACGCAGACGGTGGTGATGCACAGAACAGAACCCACTTCTCTGCAGAACATGACCCTGCAGCTGGCTGAGAAACTGGGCGGCCTGGTGGAGAACAACGAGCGCGTCTTCGACCTCAAACAGGGCGTCTACGGAGGATACTTCAACAGAGGTACACCAGACATTTATCAATACAATGTTTCTTAAAGAGACAGTGCACCCAAAAATCCAGTCCACCCTCAAGTAGATCCAAACCTGTATGAATGTGTTTGTTCTGAACACAAAGGAAGATATTCTGAAGAATGAGGGAAACAGCAGTATTTTTCTCCTACTATTGAAGTCAATGGTGTCCCAAAACAGCCTGATTACACACTTTCTTCAGAATATCTTCCTTTGTGTTCAGAACAAACATTCAGACAGGTTTTGATCTACTTGAGGGTGGACTGGATTTTTGGGTGCACTGTCTCTTTAATTTATTTCATAATTTAATTTTATATTGAAATCATTGATGTGATGAAGATAATTTGGTGTAATTAAATTTCATAATTTAACTTATTTATTTGTTAATGTATATATTTACAGTTTAATAATGTATATAAAATTGTGTGTATGTATATTTTTTTTCATCTTTACGTAAAATTTATATACACATATTTTTAATACGCACACTTTTAATAAGTTTTATAAATTAATTTGGTATTTAATTAGAAAATATTTGTGTGTGTGTGCGCACGCGTATGTGTGTGTGTATATGTGTGTGTGTGTGCATGCGTGTGTTTGTGTGTGAGTGTATATGTGTGTGTGTGTGCATGCGTGCGTGTGTGTTTGTGTTTGTGTGTGTGTGTGAGTGTATATGTGTGTGTGCATGCGTGCGTGTGTGTATTTGTGTGTGTATGTATGTGTGTGTGTGGTTGTGTGTGCGCGCACGTATGTGTCTGAGTGTATATGTGTGTGTGCATGCGTGCGTGTGTGTATTTGTGTGTTTGTGTGTGTGTGTGCGTGCGTATGTGTGTGAGTGTATATGTGTGTGTGCATGCGTGCGTGTGTGTATTTGTGTATATGTATGTTTGTGTGTGTGGTTGTGTGTTGTTTGTGTGTGTGTATATATGTGTGCGAGTGTGTGTGTATGTATATGTGTGTGTGTGTATGTATATGTGTGTGTGTGTGTGTGTGTGTAATAGTTCTCACTGGAGCTGATGCACGTCACTCACACCTCTGTTTCTCTGGCACAGATCAGAAAGGCGGTTACCAGCAGAACAAGAGCTACCAGAGAGGTAACGCACATTCACACACAACATGATAGAATACGTGACCATACAGATTCAGATTGTATTGTGTGCTTCTCGCGTGTGTCGGCTGCACGCGGCTGCTGTGAAGTGTGTTGAAGTGCGTTGAAGTGCGTCTGTGTCTCTAAACACTTCTCACTATGCAGCTCCAGACCAGAGGGGAGGGTACCAGCAGAAGCAAGGTTACCATCGAGGTGCTTATGAACGTCTCTCCATCTGCTCTCCACGAGCTCAAAGCAGCTTCGCTCTGTTGATATGAAGCCAGTGCCTCGTGTGTGAAACTGAACGTCTGTGTCTTTCTGTCGTCTGTAGATCAGAAAGGAGGCGGTTACCAGCAGAAGCAGAACTACCAGCGAGGAGGATACCGGAACCAGAACCAGAGCTCGTACTGATCCAGACCGCAGGTTCCACCGGACTCCATATAACACCAGATCACAACCGCTCCGTCACATATAATGACTCCACAGTTAGTGTGTTGTTCTATCGGTTCTGGAGTCGCGGGTTTGGATACGATATAGCGGGCTTGGAAGAAATATCAAGTTACTTGTGTAACAATCTGGTGAATTAATAAAGATTATTCAGATAAAATGAAAGCGTTTCCGTTTCCGCTAATCATTTGTTTCCAGGTTTGAAACATGCACAGGTCTATTACAAGAGTATTTTGTGAAATGTTGATAAATCTAAAGCCAGTCGGCGCCGATAGCCTCGTGGTTATTGATCAGAAATACAGCGCAGCGCGAGCAGAGTTCGATCCCAATGCTTTACGGTCTGCTCTCTATCCAATAAACACATTAATAAATCTAAAAAAATAAAAAAAATTAGTTGTTAGCGATTCATCAAGTGTTGTGAAACCAAGCAGCTTTCTGTCGGTGAATACAGCAGCTGTTGTGGAATCTGGGGAATATTTCATCTTCAAATTCATACTGAATAACTTCTATGAAAGCTTTATTCTGTCATGGAATAAAAAAACTATTTAACTGCTCACAATTCTGACTCACACAAATGCAAGTTTATATCTTGAAATTGCAAGTTTTATAAACTTACTACTATGAGTTTTTTTCATGAGTTTACATCTTTCAATTCTGAGTTTATTTCACCGTTCTGTGTAATCAAAATTCAAAGGTAATTGGGACTTTTATCCAACAATTCTGACCTTTTCTGACAAACTTGTATCCCGTCCTGGATTCACTGAACCCCTCCATGTACCACCAGATGAACTCCAGGTGTGTGTGAGCGAGAGAGAGAGAGTGTGTGTGTGTGTGTGTGTGTGAGAGAGAGAGAGAGAGTGTGTGTGTGTGTGTGTGTGAGAGAGAGAGAGAGAGTGTGTGTGTGTGAGAGAGAGAGAGAGAGAGAGTGTGTGTGAGAGAGAGAGAGAGAGAGAGTGTGTGTGTGTGTGTGAGAGAGAGAGTGTGTGTGAGAGAGAGACCATGTGTGTGTGAGAAAGAGAGCAAGTGTGTGTGTGAGAGAGAGAGAGTGTGTGTGTGTGAGAAAGACTGTGTGTGTGAGAGAGTGTGTGTGTGTGTGTGTGTGAGAGAGAGAGAGAGAGAGAGAGTGTGTGTGTGAGAGAGAGAGACCGTGTGTGTGTGAGAGAGGGTGTGTGTGAGAGAGAGAGAGAGAGAGTGTGTGTGTGAGAGAGAGAGTGTGTGTGAGAGAGAGAGAGAGAGAGTGTGTGTGTGTGTGAGAGAGAGAGACCGTGTGTGTGTGTGTGTGTGTGTGTGAGAGAGAGAGAGAGAGAGAGTGTGTGTGTGAGAGAGAGAGAGACTGTGTGTGTGTGTGTGTGTGAGAGCGAGAGAGAGAGAGACTGTGTGTGTGTGTGAGAGAGAGAGAGTGTGTGTGTGTGAGAGAGAGAGAGTGTGTGTGTGTGTGTGATCCATCCACTGAGGTCTTATGTAAATAATATCTCTCATTAATTACACCCGATAGCTCTTGTATTTGATGCCTTATCAAATTAAATACTGAGTTTGGTAATAATCCAGATATAACTATTTGCTGAGTCGAGCCACTGGTCTGTTGCAATATTGGAAACACTGCATCATAAAAGCTTTTTACAAAGATTCAAATTTTAGACTCATGTTGGATGTTACAGATCTGACCCCAGGTTAAGGGTCATCGTGGTCTGTTTAATGTATCTGTGAGCAGCTTCATGCTAAACGGCTTTAAATGATAGTAAGTTAGAAATCAGTTTTAAAAGCAGGTGTTCAAACAAAACATGTTTTCTGTGTATAACCCACAGACCTTCACTGATCTGCAAGTGCTTGACGTATATAAACATTTACTGAATGCTGTAAAGCCATATGATGACGCATTTAATTCCAGTGAAGACTGTAAGCATATAGTGAGCATTAACCAACATAAGTAATGGAACGGAAATAAATGCATGTACAACATTATTCACAGACAGTACTTTAAGGGCACCTTATCAAAATCATATTAATATAGTGCTAATATAACCAAAGTGAAAGAATCAGATTGTGACGTCACTGTTTTCCTGATCGGTTTATAATAACTCAAGAATGACTTTATTCTGGTGGAAACTAAGGAGCCGAAGAGGGTTCGGAGTTAATTTTTGGCTCTTGTTTGTTAGTATTGACTATTCAGGACAAAGTCTAGCACAGTCTTTAGTCCAACACATCACTTCTTCCCAAGATCCGAGGTCAGCCTGACATCTGCTCTGTTCCCTTGATTATCATTTCTGCTGCAGTTTTGGCATTTCTTTAATGTATCCAAAAAATGCAGTTGTTCATGAAATTGTAATATTAGTGCTTTTCACAATATGAATTAGCTATGCTTTGACTTTAAAGTGTTTTTTAAGTATATAGTGTATTTCCAAATCCAAAGTATTCCAAATCTGGTCACCAAAAGTATCACCAAACACCAATGACTTGTACATATGGGTTCAGTCATTTTAGACACTTGCAAAACTGTTGAACAGAGATGAAATACAATTTTTAAATACAAGAATTATGTTCCCATCGTTGTTGCCACAGATTTGGAAGTGCATCTGTTCTAAAGAAGGGGGTGCCAATACTTTTGTCTATATAGTGTATGTACAAGTCATTGGTGTTTGGTGATGAGTTTTTGTGCATTTACAGTCACACCAGAGGTGTTAAACTGGGATTAGGACTTGGTTTAATGCAGACCAGTCAAGTTCTTCCACACTGACTCAATCAATCATTTTCTTTTTGAACCTTGTCTTATACACAGAGACATTGTCATGTTAGAATAGAAAAGAGTCCAAACTGTTGCTATAATATTAGAAGCACACAATTTCCTAGAATATCATTATATGCTTTAACATTAAGATTTGTACTCATAGAAATTACTAAAGTAGTCAAACCTGTTCATTAGAAGGGGTGCCAATACTTTTGGCAATATAGTGTATCTTTGATACTCAGTACAACTACAAAGTATCCGAAAATATACTCAAGTACAGTAATTAGTTACATTTACTCCAATACACCCCTGGTCACCCTGAATGTCCCAAAGTTCAAACGTCAGTCAGTCATTAACCAACAGCCCCAAACGAACCTCCCCTCTCTCTGTCCTGTTCATTTGCTCTCATCCTCTGTTTATTTGCTCTGGAAACATTGCACAGAGCCTGCGTATGTCAGTCTTGCCATCCATAATTACAGGTGAGAGAATTTAGTTTTTCTAATTTCCTAACAACTTTTGGCAGTGGTATTTTTGTAGAGTTGGACACTGAAGTGCATCTTTTTCTGCTTCTTTTCCAGGTTTATCTGCTCACAGGTGTCACTGATGTCCGGTCTGTAGAGATTTGTGGCTGTGTGAATGAATATCCAACACATGAGCTGTGGTGTTTGCTGAATATAGGCATTGAAATTGCACAATATTGAAGCAGACTGCTGCATTGTGTCATTTCTGCAGCTCTTAAGATTAGCTTTGTGCAGGGATCAATAGTTCACCACTTTAGGTTTGATCAAAACGACCTTTCTTAGCATCTTCGTCAAGTGTCAGAGCAGTGGAGATGTGTTCTCTCCTGCGGCCGCCGGCGTTCAGTCGCTTCATATCTGTGCGGCTCAAGAGCATGGCTGCCTCTCAGTCCCTGCCGGCCAAACGTGACCTCTGTGACCCCTCGTCACCTGACTTTCTGACCTTTGAGGATCCTCGAGCATTCAAGGTGAAGAGTTTGTGGGAGCTGATCCGAGCTCTCGGAGTCTTCAGGCTTTGCTCGTTCCCTGCGCTGGTTAACAACTGTGGGAAGGTGAGGCAACCGCTAGATTTCTGTGTGAAGCACACTTACTTATTTATAAAGTCATTTGACACACTCTATTAGCTTGGTAAATGTAGAAATTACATCTGGTCTAGAAGAAATATGTAGTTGAGTATCATCTCTGTAACTAATTACATGGTTTCTAATAATAATATTTCCAAAAGGCAGCATGTAAAACAAAAACAGGAGCGGTCCTAATACAGATCCTTGCAGCACTCCATACTTAACCACTGTTAGATTAGATATTTCCTCATTTACAGAGACTAAATTGTAATAGTCAGACATGATCTAAAGCATCTTAATGCCTGTCCTTGAATATCAATGTCAGTGTAGTTTGCTAATTTACTAGGAACTAGTTCTTAATGAGAGGCTTAATATCTGCCATATTGACGGTTCTCAAGACGTGACCTAGAGATAAGGAGGGCATATATAACATTGAGAACAGGCTATAGAGAGCAGTTCTCTGGATAGATCAGTGGGTATGGGATCTAGTACACATTTGTGATATGGCTAATCTTATCTGAAGTGAGCACATGATGTAGTGACCTCATAATATCTATACCCATAACATAAGTTCTCTTTAAGAATATTGCTGTAGATTGTTGCAGCACTCATGCTTATAACAGTATCCTGATGGAGTAGACTCATTTAGACCTATGTAATGCTTTTGTTTAGGCTAGAATTTAGTAGCTGAGTCCATCGAAACGTATTTCATTTACAGTAACTTAGGTGCAAGATATCAGATGTTTGAAAATTATTTTTGTTTGCTATTTTACAATTATCTGTTTTAATCACAATCATATTTTTTCTTGGTCCTGTTGTTAACGTATTTGTTCTATTGAGATAGAATTGTTGCTTGATTCCAAATAAATAGATTATGATCCACAAATAAATATAAAGAGATGAACAAAAATTAAACATATTGACAAATAAATAGAATGAGATCCACAAATAAATCTTAAAGTTTCAAACAAACAAACATCAACTAAAATCATTTATTTGTGAATCGCGTTCTGTGCGTTTGTGAATTGTGAAACATTTATTGCATAAATACGTGCTGATAATCCACAAATACGTGGACTCCACCCACCGTCTACTCGGGCCAATCAGATAACAGAAACATTTCGCTGACCAATCGTAGCACGCTCTCGCTATAGCCAATCACGGTTTGCTTTACACTCAGGGCGGAAATAACTTGATTCATCTGCATCGGCTCAAATAGATAATATATAAATGCGTACAGTAAAATATGTTTAAAATTGGATCTCGTTAGACCATTAGACTGTATCATGCCGAGCCACAGTATTATATTTTACATGCTTTTGAAATCATCTTGATGCAAGAAATGTTTCACAATTCACAAACGCACAGAACGCGATTCACAAATAAATACCAGGCAAAGTTAAATATATATTTGTGAATATGATTTTTATTTGCAAATCTCATTTTGTGATTTTAATAGATTTTTGTGAAACTTTAAAATTTATTTGTGGATCTCATTCTATTTATTTGTCAATATGTTTAATTTTTGTTCATCTCTTTATATTTATTTGTGGATCATAATCTATTTATTTGGAATTAAGCAACAATAATATCTCAATATTGTTCTCACAAGGGGGCACCATCCCAGTTGCTCAATAAAAACATTCTATATTAATATTAAAATAAACATATACATAAATAAAAATATAAACATGAACATATATATAACACGTGTTTTAATGTCGGTAATAATTTAAACGCATCTAATATTCTCTCTGAATGTTCCCTTAAGAAAAAAAATCATGGTTCTTGTTGCTATGGTAACTATAAATTAACCATGGTTTTGTTACTTCAAATAATAGTTTACAAAGAAGTATTAGGATCATTTTTTTGTGGTTATAAAAACAGACCTAAACCAACAACAGCCTTTAAAATTACTTAAAATGCATTATATTAAAACAATAAGGCAATAATGATTGGTTAATTAATAATTATATGGAATAACACTGTTAAATTATGTATTTTAACAGTGTTATTCATTATGTAATACAAAATAAATTACAAATGCCTGGGCGCTGCTGTTACTTACAGGACGATCGAATCCTTGTTTAATATTTAATAAAATTTTGGCCACCTTTTTGCGATAGAAATGCTACAGCCTCTATAATTTCACAACCCTTACAAAACTTAACCATGGTTTTATCCTAGTAAAACTTCTTAATTTTCTTTTGCGTGATTTCTGAATGCTTGAGACTATAAAATCAGAGCCATAGGTAACTGTCTAGAGCTACAGTTGTAATTTGTAAATAATGTAATTTAATTACAATTTATTTAGCCTACTTTTATATTTTATTAAAGTTCTATTTCGACCCCCTGTAGTAGGTGTTTTTTGTTTTTTACTTCAATATAATTCTGCTTAGGCCACCTATTTGGCCCTGGGACTACATATCCGTAGTGTCTTTAAGTGGTTAGAACATAGGCTATCATAACTATAATTTATGTTCGAAATTTTACATACTACAGTCACAGCGTCCTGAAGATGTCATCTGACAGGAGCTCCCTTGATAGCATTTAATTACACTAATGTGTCTGATTATCTCCTGTCTAACGAAGCTGATGGCCATTACAAGGAAGGTTTTGGGCCAGCGATGTTTCTGCATGGTCGTGCGTCCGTCTGTGTACGCTCAGTTTGTGGCCGGCGAAACAGAAGATGAGATCTCAGACTCCATGCAGAAGATGAGCTCGCTGGGGCTCCACCCCATGCTAGCCGTCCCCATCGAAGAGGACCTGGGAGAGAGCACCGGGTAAGACCACGTTTTTGTCTTTATGAGGGCTTATTTTGTAAACATGTAATTGATTTATGACAAACACTTCGATCTAATAAAGTCATGGAAATATAAAAACTCCGGCCATAACCCTGCGTGGAGGTACAGTAGAGCAGCACCACAGGATTAAATTGCAATTCTTCTTTATTTTGACATATATCCGAGTAAAATGGCTTTTCGAATAAAAAGAACATTTTTTTTTAATGGGAGTTGATTCTGTTTGGCAGGAGTACACATTCACTAAGCATTCATGTCAAAATTGAAGCATACTTAAGGCTTTATTGAGCTCAGAAGCTGAGCTGCACCACAAGGCCCACTGAGCCCAGATATGCAGCTGCACCATGAGACCCTCTAAGCCCAGGGGCTGAGCTGCACCGTGGGACCCAGTGAGCCTTGACATGTAGCTCCACATTATTAATTTCTGAGGCTTTTTTTGGGGGGGCCTTGAATTTGCATTAATTTCACAACCCATTGTACAATTATTTTCAATTTGTAGCAATGCTGTTTCTTTATTTTTCTAAAACCTGCATGAAACTTTATATTGCATTAATAATATACAATTTGGTTACCTTTGTTCATTTTGCATCTATAGGTTGTAGAACAATGTACTTCATTGTCAAGTACTGACTTTGACTTTGATCATGGCACACTTTATATCCGCAGGGAACGTCGATATGAAGACAACCTGGCGTCCATGCTGGAGTGTGTGCACATGTCTCACAGCAAAGGCTGGAGTAAAAATCCCATGATGCAGCTGAAGATCACCGCTCTCGTCAGCCCTGAGCTGTGTGTGAGTGTTTCATCACTTCATATGAGTCGAGATAAACAACGATTCAGCTTCTGTTTGATATGTACTTTTGACAGAATGATTCTCTATTTAAAGTACAGATGTCGCTAGCAGTATTAGTAATTATATTAATTCCTGTTCAGGCGAAGCTGACTTCTCTGCTGAAGACAGAGCAGTATGATCTGAACGTGCTTGTGAGAGCCATGGAGGGAGAGGTACAGATGTTATCCTTCCTTCTCTGTAGTACATCACAAGCTTATTGTAATCAGCTGTTATTTAGTATGTATTGCGTTAGATGGTGTTGTTTTTAACCGGTAGGAGGTCGTGTTTTCTGGTCTGACCGAGAGTGAGAACACACACTTACTGCTGGGTCTCCGGAGACTCAACAGAATAGGAGAGGTACTAAACCTTAAACCCTAGTGAACAGACCGTTAGTGCTGGGACTGAGTGGACACGCTGTGTGTTCGCAGGCGAGTGTTAATAAAGTGAGGGTTCTGGTGGATGCGGAGTACACATACATGAATCCTGCCCTGTCACTCATCACCACGGCCTTGATGAAGAAATTCAACCAACAGAGCGCCTGGATCTGGAACACGTATCAGTGCTACCTGAAGGTCACAGCTAAGTCCCACCCACCAAAAACACTAGGTGTGTTCGACTTTAAGCGGCGCTGCCAAAATCAGACAGTGTATGACATCAAAGTACCACGAGAGCCGTTCGAAAGCATCAGGATCCATCTGCTCTCTTATCGCTCTCGTGGTACTTTGATGTCATACACTGTCCATTCTGGCAGCGCCGCTTAAAGTCGAACTCGCCTAATGTCCCACCCAAAACACTAGTCCCACCCACCTACATATGACTAAGTCCCACCCAAAACACTAAGTCCCACCCACCCAAAACACTAGTCCCACCCACCCAAAACACTAGTCCCACCCACCCACATATGACTAAGTCCCACCCACCCAAAACACTAAGTCCCACCCACCTAAAACACTAAGTCCGACCCACCCAAAACACTAGTCCCACCCACCCACATATGACTAAGTCCCACCCACCCAAAACACTAAGTCCCACCCACCCAAAACACTAGTCCCACCCACCCAAATATGACTAAGTCCCACCCACCCAAAACACTAAGTCCCACCCACCTAAAACACTAAGTCCCACCCACCCAAAACACTAGTCCCACCCACCCACATATGACTAAGTCCCACCCACCCAAAACACTAAGTCCCACCCACCCAAAACACTAAGTCCCACCCACCTAAAACACTAGTCCCACCCACCCAAAACACTAGTCCCACCCACCCAAAACACTAGTCCCACCCACCCACATATGACTAAGTCCCACCCACCCAAAACACTAAGTCCCACCCACCCAAAACACTAGTCCCACCCACATATGACTAAGTCCCACCCACCCAAAACACTAAGTCCCACCCACCCAAAACACTAGTCCCACCCACCCACATATGACTAAGTCCCACCCACCCAAAACACTAAGTCCCACCCACCCAAAACACTAAGTCCCACCCACCCAAAACACTAAGTCCCACCCGTCCACCCAAAACACTAGTCCCACCCACCCAAAACACTAGTCCCACCCACCCAAAACACTAGTCCCTCCCACCCAAAACACTAGTCCCACCCACCCACATATGACTAAGTCCCACCCACCCAAAACACTAAGTCCCACCCACCCAAAACACTAAGTCCCACCCACCCAAAACACTAGTCCCACCCACCCAAATATGACTAAGTCCCACCCACCTAAAACACTAAGTCCCACCCACCCAAAACACTAGTCCCACCCACCCACATATGACTAAGTCCCACCCACCCAAAACACTGTCCCACCCACCCAAAACACTAAGTCCCACCCACCTAAAACACTAAGTCCCACCCACCCAAAACACTAGTCCCACCCACCCAAAACACTAGTCCCACCCACCCACATATGACTAAGTCCCACCCACCCAAAACACTAAGTCCCACCCACCCAAAACACTAGTCCCACCCACCCAAATATGACTAAGTCCCACCCACCCAAAACACTAAGTCCCACCCACCTAAAACACTAAGTCCCACCCACCCAAAACACTAGTCCCACCCACCCACATATGACTAAGTCCCACCCACCCAAAACACTAAGTCCCACCCACCCAAAACACTAAGTCCCACCCACCCACCCAAAACACTAGTCCCACCCACCCAAAACACTAGTCCCACCCACCCAAAACACTAGTCCCTCCCACCCAAAACACTAGTCCCTCCCACCCAAAACACTAGTCCCTCCCACCCAAAACACTAGTCCCACCCACCCACATATGACTAAGGTCACAGCCAAGCTTTCACTGCCAGTACAAAATCTTGACAAACAACAAACAATTCAAATAGTAGTATTTAAAACATATAACTCCTCTACTGTATAAAGAGCACATTTTATATCCCTAATGGTGTTATAGATATACTTTGTGTGTTTCTTCTCCAGGAATCAAGGAATCTACTGCTGGATGCCGTTCAGACGTCCATCGATCAGGGTTTCTGTCTCGGCGTTAAACTCGTCAGAGGCGCTTACATGGACAAAGAGAGAGAACTAGCCCAAAGAGAAGGACGAGCAGATCCAATCCATGAATCATGGGAGCGAACTAACGACAGGTGACTCCAAAGCCTGCGGTGTCTTATTTGATGCACACATTTCTGGGGAATATAAACTAGTTTATACTTTTTTTATCAAGTAAAAGGCCTTTTAGTATAATTGTACAAACACTCACCTTCAGCTTGTGGTCCACGTTACGTTTTGCTCTGAAACCTTTGCTTACTTATCCATTTTTTTTTAAATCATGTTAAAATATGAGTATTTTTCAGATATGTTATGTAAGTATGTTTTGCTGTTACAAAAATCTCAATTAATTTAATCTTACTTTTTGGCCATATAAATAACATCTGCACCAAATTGCATATTTTTTACTCCGTTTGAAACAATAAAATTAAGGTGTATGAGTATGAGCTCTCCACATTCTCATTATATTATACAATATGGGCCATAAAAGCCTGATATATCAATTATGATACTCACCAATAAAAGTATTGTTTTGATTTTGTGAAGCACTTTAAATTGCTCCATTTAAACAATAAATAATTATCTTTCTAAACAGATTTATTTCACATTTCCTGTCAAAAACCATTATTTCATGACTTTATACTGTTCAATGTGTTAAAAAATGATGTTAAATAAAAGTAGTTGTGTAGTATAGTAACTGGCTTAGTTATAGGATTCCCATGGGAATAAAATACCTGGAAATGTCTATATTTATAAACTATATTTAAGAAATATATAGTGATTTATTAGATTTTTTCAGCTCTAAAATATTTCAGTGGATATACACTACTCTTTGTGGTTGAAATATCTATTAAAATGTGTATAACTGCTGCTTAAAGTCTAATGCTAATCTAGTTTCCTTGAATTATAGTGTGTTTACATGCCTTCTCTTATTTGCAGTTATAACGGATGTCTAGAGCTCATGCTGAGGCTCGTTTCAGAGAAACCGGAGCGCTTCATGATAATTGTTGCCACTCACAATGAAGCATCGGTCCGACGGGCCGTGACACGGTACACCTGCGTGACTGACTAACCCTTGCTGTCCGTGTGGAGCTCGGTGATGTTGATCTGTGTCTGTGTTTCAGCATGGAGCAGCTGGGGCTTCTCAGAGACGCTGTGTGTTTCGGTCAGCTGCTGGGCATGTGTGACCACGTGTCTCTCACTCTCGGTAAGAAGCTTGATTCTGAATGCGTTCGTGTTCTTGGCTCTCTGGAGCAGCCGTCACCCTCCGGTCTCTCTTCTGCTCTCAGCGCAGCACGGTTTCTCGGTGTATAAGTCGGTGCCGTACGGCTCGGTGGAGGACACCCTGCCGTATCTGGTGCGCCGGGCTCAGGAGAACCGCAGCGTGCTCCGGGGGATCCGTAAGGAACGAGATCTGCTCCGACTGGAGCTGCGCCGCAGACTCAGAGAGAAGATCACAGGTGCCAGATCAGCCTAAAGACTCGAATACAGCGCTCTCAGACTCAATTCCTGGAGGGCCACAGCTCTGCAGAGTTTAGCTCCAACTCACATCTGCTTGGAAGCTTCTAGTGATCCTGAAGAGCTTGATTAGCCGGATCAGGTGTGTTTAATTAGGGTTGCATCTAAACTGTGCAGAGCTGTGGTCCTCCAGGAATTGAGTTTGAGATCAATGCTCGTCTAATACATCATAACTTGAGTGATGGCCATGCATTCGAGGCATTAGCCTTTGAAAGATGTGAACAATAGTGCCTTCTAGTGGATGTTGATGATGATTTGGGATTAAAATGAGCATGAATTCAAAATTGGTGTTAATGTGCACAATTCACACATGCAAATTATTCCTTTGTAACACACATTATTTGGAATAATTAAGTTTTTACATTTATTGTAAGGAGTCTCTTCTACTCACCAAGACTGCATTTATTTAATCAAAAATACATCAGAAATAGTGTAATATTATTACCATCTAAAACAGCTGTTTTCTATGTGAATATCTGTTAAACTGTAATTTATTTCTGTGATCAAAGCTGTATTTTCAGCATCATTACTGCAGTCTTCAGTGTCACATGATCTTCAGAAATCATTATTGAGAACTGAACAGTGCCTCGGTTGTCAACCAAAGAAAATCAAATAAAATATATTAAAATATTCCAAACAACTTGTGCTTCTACATGGTTTGTCTCTCAACGCCTGTGTCTGAGCGCTGTTTACCCAACCTTACTTTAAACCCTCTCTCCAAATGGAAAAAGAGGAAAGAGTAACGAGTGGAGGTGGGAAAATGAAGGAGGGATTTGAGGTAATTATCACCTGGACTTTAATGGCCTTTCCTGTTTCTAACACACACACACACACACACACACACTCTCTCTCACACACACACACACTCTCTCTCTCTCTCTCTCTCTCTCACACACTCTCAACACCTGAGCAATACCATGCAGAGCTGGAATCGATCCTGTGATTATAGTGACACAGTAATGTATGAGAGGGGCAGATGTCAGTTTAATTTGTTATCATTTTTTGTCTTAAATTCTCACTTTCATATTCTGTCATAATCTGCATGTGTAACACTTTCTATAGGGAGTGAATTCAGGAAAACATTAGCACTTTTGTCATTGAGATGACTGGTAAAAGTGGCCCATTTATCCTTAGCCTTATAATAACAACAATAATAATAATAATAATAACTGATTACATTTATATAGCGCTTTTCTGCTTTTTCTAAGCACTCAAAGCGCTCTACCGCCACCTGTGTGCAGCATCCACCTGGATAACATTTCTTTAATTTCTTAATATTTTTTTCTTTCATGACTTTATTCTTTAAACTCTGAGGAACTCACTAAAACTTAGAGCATTGAGAAAAGTAAACTAAACTGTTAACTGTTTCCCTCATTAATTAATTGACCAACTAAATTAGATTTACCAATGTCTGGCATTTCATGTCAGGAATAAAGAGCAATAATGTGTTGTAAGGTATTAATGTTAAAGAATATGGAAAATCTTTATAGTGAGACTTACAGAACAGACTTAGAGAAAAAGTCTAGCAACGTTATTTTGCAGATGCCACTTGGTTTCTAACGCATTGATGTTTAAAGTATGGCGAAGTGTCCAGATACTTTTTGGGTCCACTATAGCATGTGGATTTATTATGTATCCACACACACACACACATGAATATAAAGAATAATAATAATAACAGTACAATTAAACTCATTCAAACTTTTTGTCATTTAAGCATACAAATAGAAATAAGTAAAATATACATCATTATCCAGCTATTACATCAAGCATTAGTCAGGATATAAAACATAACTTCAAACCATCTCATGAACAGCAGAGATTTTCTTCTTCCGCCATAAACACTAAAAAGTATTACATTTAAACTACAGTGTTTTGGTTTGTCTCTCCAATGCAGTCATAAAATGCACAGTGCTTCCGAGCAAAGTCGTTGATTGATGCAGACACCACCGTCTCCTCGCAAACTTTGTTTTACGTGTTTTTCTGTTTACTCTCAGAATACCGTTCTTGCGCCGAGGTCAAAGTAAGACCCCTGAGGATGCTGTGGCTGTCTGTAAATATGCCTTAGGGGTAAATGCAGGGAGGATCGAGGATCCTGGCAAAGACGGAGTGAGTAGGAAGGAAAAGGGTTATAAAGGGACGGGGGAGCAGAGGAGGAGAGCGAGGAGTCAAGGGAAGGGAGCACAGAAGGGTGCAGTACCACATCGGGCAGATAGGGGGCAGCAGAATTGAGCTGCGAGAAGCTGCCTATCTCGGAGGGAGCTATGGCGGGGTAAGCGTTTGAAGAGGAAGGGCACTGTGTATAGGTCGAGGCTGGATTAAACTGAGACAGAAACTGAGAGCTTTGGATTGGGGGAAAGGACTGGGAGGGAATTTGAGCGGCGTTTGCCGTCTGGGCTGGGATGTGAGGGAAGGAGGGATTAGGGAATGACTGGGGAAAGGCAGACTGAAGTTGGGTTGTGTTTGGGATGGCAGGGACACTGTGGATGGAGCTAGATGAAGGTAGAGTCAGGCTCTGGAGCGGATGTGGGTAAGAAGAGTGAGCAGGAGTGTTGTGTTTGGCTGCAGGGACGGCGTATGCTGCGGTAGCGTGCAGGGCGTTGGAAACTGATTGCATGGGGCCTTGATGGCTAAAATTGGTGGAAGGGAAGAAAAAAGATCCAGTTGTTGGATAAACTGGGTTTGGAACTGTTGGGATGGATGAGGATTGGGAAACTGGAAAAGAACCAGTCGCTGGAGTGTGACCAGGTCCAGAGGTACTCCAGCTGAGGCTAGGGTTCTGCTGAACATGGGGGAAGGAGAAGAACGTCAGGTTCGGGTTCGAAGCTGTCATTATAGAGTTAGGAGTGGACTGTGCTGCCGGAGGGAAGGGGAATGCAGTGTTTGGGTCGGAAGGAGTGGGAATTGGGTTGCACTGCGGCACTGGGGGGAAGGATAGACTCTGACACGGAGGGGATGATGGATCGGGGTCGTTTGAGGACTGCACCGGGGGAAAGGGAAAGGCCGTTTGGGTTGGGTTTTGGACTGCAGGAGTCGTTGCATTGGATGAGCCTAATCCTCCATCATCCACTTGATTTCGGCCAGGGTCAATCGTTAACCCAGAACCTTGACAAGAAGAGGGAGGGATAGATTGGAAAGGTGGATTTGTGGGCGTATGAGGGCTAAGGTTGTCTTGGGATTGAAGAGCGTGGTAGGATGAGATGGGAGGGTATGAAGAGCCTGGAGGAGAGGTTGTAGAGGAGGGCATAGTCATGGAGGTGTTCAGACCGGGATAGTCCGATGGAGGCATAGAGGAGAACGTGGTTGAGGACGGCGGGAGCTCCAGGTCAGAGCTCTGTGTGGAGGAAACCACGGAATAGATGGAAGAGGAGCTGAGCTGAGGAGTGGGGAAAGCTGAGGAGTATCCGGAGAGGCCCATCATTTGTCCAGACCTGTAACAAAACATAAGGGTATCTTTAATAAACACGCCCATTGACCGCTGTTAGTGTAGATGTAAGGTTATAGCACTCACCCATCCATCAGTGTGTTGTTTACATTGTTTTCAGAGGCTGTCTGCTGTTGACTCTCCATTGAGGAGGGAATCTCAGAGCTCAAGAACGCCTGTCCAAGCTCGAGGGATTGGTCCGAGACGGTCTGATCTGGGAGCGATGCTACTTCTGTGTGGAAACCCGAGTCTGTCATCGGGAGGGCGGTGTTTATCATGGAGAGGGCGGAGCTTGGGATTTCCACCGACTGTGGGAGGAGCTCCGTGGAATCACACGGGTCACATGACTCTGAGAGAGGGGTACGGAGAAAACAGGTTTTATAAGCAGAACAGCTATATTTGGGAAACCATGCACATTTTTACTAAAGCATTCTTTTGTGAAGAGAATAGAAGGTAGTAAATATCCTCACCAATATCCAAAGAGTCCTCTTGACCGGACGTAATTTTCCTCTTTAGTCTGGCCTCTCTTTGTCTGAGGAAAACAGAAAAATTATATTGTGTTCTCAGTCCAGATGTCTAAAACATTTTGTGTTTAAATTAGATATTATTAGTCTGCTGTTACTTAATTAATAGGTAATACTGGTGTTTAACTTACTTCTTGCCGTTCATGCCATTCTCTCGAAAGCCTTTTGCAAAAGGATTTGAGTTTATCTTCAGTTCGGTGATCTAGGATAAAAAAATAATAATAAATGATAAATGAAAAACACAAAGCCAATTTTTTAGGAATGCAATTACTTTATTATTTGTACTAATGAAGACAAATATTTAGCTTTTTTCACTAAGTATTAATTCTTCATATATAAATTTGACCTTGCTGTTCTGGTAGGCAGTGACGGTAATAAACTGTGTTTCAGGGAAGCTGAAAGAGTGCTGGGCTCTGCCCCACATCAGCACGTCTCGGGCCTCGATCACATGAACCCGCGGCTGGTATCGATGCAGAGAGTGGAGAATCATCTTCAGGAGAAAGAGAGATGCAAATCACCCTTAGAGTTCCTGAGCAATCGTCTTACAAATCCTCAATCGCAGTCATTATGCCATAAACATTTTACAGTGCTTAACAGCTCAAATGTGACCCTGCAGCACAAAAGCAGTCATAAGTAACACAGGTATATTTGTAGCAATAGCCAACAATACATTGTATGGCTCAAAATTATCCATTTTTCTTTTATGCCAAAAATCATTAGGATATTAAGTAAAGATCATGTTCCATGAAGATATTTCCTACTGTAAATATATAAAAACGTCATTTTTGATTAGTAATATGCATTGCTAAGAACTTAATTTGAACAACTTTAAAGGTGATTTTTTCAATATTTTTTATATATATATATAAAGATTTTTTTGCACCCTCAGATTCCAGATTTTCAAATAGTTGCATCTCTGTCAAATATTGTCCTATCAATACAAACCATACATCAATGGAAAGCTTATGAATGGTTTTGTGGTCCAGGGTCACTAAAGTTAGATCTGAGAAAATCATCATTTGATTGCACTTGCAAACTTGGTTAGATATCATGGTTTTGATACTGTATACTATCCATGCAATGACATCCATTCAAGTGTCTAAATACTTTTTGCTATTGAAAAATATTACAAATCTTTGCACTATTTGAAAATATATTATAAAAGTGTCTAAAGTATTGTAACTTCTGTTTCATTGTAATTATCCTTTACACTATTGACATTTTGGGAATTGTAGGATAGTAGACTTTTACTGTAAATTTGAATACAGATATTGAAAGGTGTGTTTTTACTCACATATCCCAGTGCGTCCAGAGTGTTGTTGGTGAGTTTGGCCCGGTGGAAGGATATGGTGCGGTTCTGCCAGTGTTCTCCGGTGGCGGGCGAGTCCGGGTGGATGAAGACACGGTCCGGCAGACGAGCCTCCGCTCCGCCGACCACCTGCCAGCTGCTGTCCTGAAACCGATAGCGAGAGGAATCCACAGGAACCATGTCTAAGAGAAGAATGTAGCGTAGAGACGGGTTGAGCCCTGACAGCTTGACTCGCAGCTGAGGAAACATTCTCCTGAGGAGCAGAGAAGAGAGAGAGACAAGTTAAAGCAATGACATGTGACCCTGGAGCACAAAACCAGTCGTAAGGGTGAGATTTATGCATCATCTAAGAGCTGAATAAATAGCTTTCCATTGATGTATGGTTTGTTATGATAGGACAATATTTGGCTGAGATACAACTATTTGAAAATCTGGAATCTGAGGGTGCAAAAAAATCATAATATTGAGAAAATCACCTTTAAAGTTGTTCAAATGAAGTTCTTAGCAATGCATATTACTAATCAAACATTAAGTTTTGATATATTTACGGTAGGAAATATCTTCATGGAACATGATCTTTACTTAATATCCTAATGATTTTTGCCATGAAAGAAAAATGGATAATTTTGACCCATATAATGTATTGTTGGCTATTGTTACACATATACACTATATTGCCAAAAGTATTGGCACCCCCTTCTAATGAGCAGGTTTGACTACTTTAGTAATTTCCATGAGTACAAATCTTAATGTTTGAGCATATAATGATATTCTAGTCAATTGTGTTGACTAGAATTTCTACAGTTTGGACAGAACCCTTTTCTATTCTAACATGACGATGTCTCTGTGTATAAGACAAGGTTCATAAAAAGAAAT
>CM041809.1:38167912-38200412 GCA_023376895.1 Aspiorhynchus laticeps | reverse complement strand
CATCAGCTTCCATCCAGATGTCTTCTGACAGATGAACATATGCTTCAGATGGGGTTTAAAGAAAGCATTTTTATAAAGCACTGCCTGTTTTTGTCAGTTCTCATCACCCCGCTCCTTCAACCCAATCAGCTTTTGGATTATTGCAGAAAATAAGCTGTGTGTCCAGCAGAAGTTTATGATTCTTACATGTTTCGTTCATCATGATCTTCACAAAAGAACACGACGTTAGATCCTAAAACTAAAAAGCTGAACGCTGATCTCCACCAAACTCTTCAGTCTGTGTTTAAAAACATTTTCCTTGAAACAGTTTATAATTATAAACACGATGCTGTGAAAGACGAGTTGAAACATGAAGACGTTTAATGCACACTTAGGCACTGCTTTTAGACAAGTACAGCTTTCTGTTGTACACTCTTAAAAATAAAGGTGCTTCAAAAGGTTCTTCAAGCAATGCCATAGAAGAACCATTTTTGGTTCCACAAAGAACCATTCAGTCAAAGAACATCTCTTTCTTACCTTTTTATAATCTGAAGAACCTTCTTTCACCACAAAGAACCTTATGTGAAACTTAAAGGTTCTTTATGGAACAATTTATACAGAAAGGTTCTTCTATGGCATCGTGAAGCACCTTTATTTTTAAGAGTGTAGAATAAAGCATGATAATATCTTGAGTTGTGTTCAGCACGTTTAAGCAGAACTGAGTTCAGCACGATGGCAGCTGATCTGTTGGCTTGTTGTTGTAGATGTTGTTTGTGAAGGGAAGTGTAGGTGTCGTCTCAGATGGGGGTCTGGCTCATTACTGCTCTGTGATGAGTTAATGTGTTTATGAGAGTCCAGGTGTGTGTGTCTGAGCTACAGTAGCAGAGCATGAGGCCTGAATGTGATTTAACCAAAGAAAGTTACTTTTAAAAGTAAAGCGTTACAATGTTGCATCACTCCCTAAAAAAAGTAAGTAAGGTTACACTTTATTCTGATAGTCCACTTTAGACATTCTACTAACTATAAGTAAGTTTGCAACTACATGTCTACTAACTCTCAGTAGGGTAGGTTTAGGGTTAGTAGAATAAGTTGACATATACTTGCAAAGTTTCTTATAGTCAGTATGTTGTGGACTCATCAAAATAAAGTGTTAGAAGATATTAAGTCTACTAATACTCTAATGACTGCTAGCTGCAAAGTTACAATGTAATGCGTTACAATGTTGTGTCACTCCCTAAAAAAAGTAAGTAATTATGTTACTTAGTTGCTTTTTATGGAATGTAATGCGTTACAATGTTGCGTCACTCCCTAAAAAAAAGTAAGTAATTATGTTACTTAGTTGCTTTTTATGGAATGTAATGCGTTACAATGTTGCGTCACTCCCTAAAAAAGTAAGTAATTATGTTACTTAGTTGCTTTTTATGGAAAGTAATGCGTTACAATGTTGCGTCACTCCCTAAAAAAGTAAGTAATTATGTTACTTAGTTGCTTTTTATGGAATGTAATGCGTTACAATGTTGCGTCACTCCCTAAAAAAGTAAGTAATTATGTTACTTAGTTGCTTTTTATGGAATGTAATGCGTTACAATGTTGCGTCACTCCCTAAAAAAGTAAGTAATTATGTTACTTAGTTGCTTTTTATGGAAAGTAATGCGTTACAATGTTGCATCACTCCCTAAAAAAGTAAGTAATTATGTTACTTAGTTGCTTTTTATGGAATGTAATGCGTTACAATGTTGCGTCACTCCCTAAAAAAAAGTAAGTAATTATGTTACTTAGTTGCTTTTTATGGAAAGTAATGCGTTACAATGTTGCGTCACTCCCTAAAAAAGTAAGTAATTATGTTACTTAGTTGCTTTTTATGGAATGTAATGCGTTACAATGTTGCGTCACTCCCTAAAAAAGTAAGTAATTATGTTACTTAGTTGCTTTTTATGGAATGTAATGCGTTACAATGTTGCGTCACTCCCTAAAAAAGTAAGTAATTATGTTACTTAGTTGCTTTTTATGGAAAGTAATGCGTTACAATGTTGCGTCACTCCCTAAAAAAGTAAGTAATTATGTTACTTAGTTGCTTTTTATGGAAAGTAATGCGTTACAATGTTGCGTCACTCCCTAAAAAAAGTAAGTAATTATGTTACTTAGTTGCTTTTTAAGGAAAGTAATGCGTTACAATGTTGCGTCACTCCCTAAAAAAAGTAAGTAATTATGTTACTTAGTTGCTTTTTATGGAATGTAATGCGTTACAATGTTGCGTCACTCCCTAAAAAAAAGTAAGTAATTATGTTACTTAGTTGCTTTTTATGGAAAGTAATGCGTTACAATGTTGCGTCACTCCCTAAAAAAGTAAGTAATTATGTTACTTAGTTGCTTTTTATGGAAAGTAATGCGTTACAATGTTGCGTCACTCCCTAAAAAAGTAAGTAATTATGTTACTTAGTTGCTTTTTATGGAAAGTAATGCGTTACAATGTTGCGTCACTCCCTAAAAAAAAGTAAGTAATTATGTTACTTAGTTGCTTTTTATGGAATGTAATGCGTTACAATGTTGCGTCACTCCCTAAAAAAAAGTAAGTAATTATGTTACTTAGTTGCTTTTTATGGAAAGTAATGCGTTACAATGTTGCGTCACTCCCTAAAAAAGTAAGTAATTATGTTACTTAGTTGCTTTTTATGGAAAGTAATGCGTTACAATGTTGCGTCACTCCCTAAAAAAGTAAGTAATTATGTTACTTAGTTGCTTTTTATGGAAAGTAATGCGTTACAATGTTGCGTCACTCCCTAAAAAAAGTAAGTAATTATGTTACTTAGTTGCTTTTTATGGAAAGTAATGCGTTACAATGTTGCGTCACTCCCTAAAAAAGTAAGTAATTATGTTACTTAGTTGCTTTTTATGGAAAGTAATGCGTTACAATGTTGCATCACTCCCTAAAAAAAGTAAGTAATTATGTTACTTAGTTGCTTTTTATGGAAAGTAATGCGTTACAATGTTGCATCACTCCCTAAAAAAAGTAAGTAAGGTTACACTTTATTCTGATAGTCCACTTTAGACATTCTACTAACTATAAGTAACTTTGCAACTACATGTCTACTAACTCTCAGTAGGGTAGGTTTAGGGTTAGTAGAATAAGTTGACATATACTTGCAAAGTTTCTTATAGTCAGTATGTTGTGGACTCATCAAAATAAAGTGTTAGAAGATATTAACCCGTTTAATCCCAAATTTTTCCCAGACATGAAAATATCCAAATGATGTGTCATAAGTAACCCTTTGAAATAATCAAATTTTTTTTTTTTGGAAAAGTGTGAAAAATTGTGTTTTATGTTCGGTCACAATTGTGGGATAATGTGTGTACTGAATTAACATATTTCTGCAGTCATAAAAATTGTTATATATCTCAGCCCAGCTATTTTAAACTGTTTGATCACATTCTAGGGTTATTATAATACATAAAAAAAACTTATGCAACATTGATAGGAACACTGAGATAAAAAACTAAAATAATTCAACCATCACCGCATTTCAAAACTGTTATTTTTTGTAAAATATAACATCAAATTTTATATATTAATGCTACGAGTATTACAACATCATTATTGTACATTTTTTGTAACATTTGATTTTTTAATTTAGTGCAATATTTTGTCATTGCAACATTTTATTGTCATTTTTACTAATAACTGCCATTAGATTAATATTGTATTCCAGTGTTATCCCAGCGGTCACTATTGTGACCATCAACATGTTTACTCACTCTATGACCACACTCAACAAAACTGAATATATGCAAATGCATATATTAATACAAGACACCCTAAAGATAATGTGTACCAAAAATCTGTATCATATCTTTGTGTTAACACACTTTACCAGTCTTTTGTTTCAGAGCTTTGATGCAGTTATCATCTCAAGATTATGTTCTGGTCATGTGACAATCTGCACTAATCATGTGACACACTGCATATATTTCTTTAAAACCCTTTATTGTTTCCATATTTGCTGGAAGTCACTAAAACATCAGTCAGTAAGGTTTTTAGAGCTTTATAAATGAAAACCTTTTTTACGGTCACTATTATGACCGCTGGGGTTAAACGGGTTAAGTCTCTAATGACTGCTAGTTGACATGTAGCTACAAAGTTACTTACTGTTAGTAGAATGTCTAAAGTGGACTCTCAAAATAAAGTGTTACTGTAAGTAATTGTTACTTAGTTGCTTTTTATGGAAAGTAATGCGTTGTGTTACTTTTGAGTTACTTTGTAAACCTGGGCAGGGTTCGCTTGTTTGATTTTAATATAAAAAGTTATATTTTTAGCAAATGTAAAGCTCTTTCACACCAAAAGTGAAGTGAATCCGGCTCAGACTGAAGGAAATGTAGATTCACGTCTGTACAGTAGAGGACGCAGATCAAACTAATCACATGAAGAATATGACGCAGTTCAACACTATTCAAAAATAAAACACAAATGTGAAAAGTTGAGAAATTTCCTAAAAAATAAGTTGAGAAAACTCAAAAATCTGCTGAAGCTGGTTGACTTAAAATTTTAAGGTAGCCCAACTTTTTTTTGTTTTACAGTGTAGTTTTTCCTCTTTTTATTTATTTTTTATCAGGCCCAGTTTTTACCATAAATTTAACCGAGCAGTAATTTGACCTGCAACTGCTTCTTCAAAAGTCAGACATTAATTATTTTCCTTCAAGACAGATGTTTAAGGTCAGTGATGAAAAGGTATAAAAGCAGGTCTGATGACCTCTTGGTGAACTAGTTCTGAAGACTAACTTCTTTACTGTAAGGGTTAAACCAGATATTGTAGCTGATTTCATGTAAACTGACGGAGTATGAGGAAGAGATCATGGACTTTTCATAACAGGTTTGACTGGTTTTTACCAAAAGACCCAACATGCAACAAATCACCGTTAGTAGATATACTCGGTTCATAATCAGGTCAGAACGTATTGCGCTGAATATTTAGCAAAGGTGTAGTCTTATCTTTAACTCTGTTCACCGAGTTTCAAATGACACACAAAGACCGGTTTCAGATAAATCTAAGCAATTCCTATTAATTCAGTTTGGAGCCACGTCATACTTTAACATGATCATTACGACATGGGGAATTTTCCAGCTATCATGAAGGAAATATGATCTTCTTCACAAGTGTCTGAGTTCTTATAAAGAGCCGGTCATCATCAGTAAGCAGAAGTGTGTCTTCAGTCGAGTCAGACGCTTCGATTCATGTGAAAAACCATCTGAAGCTGACCACAGACCACAACAGTTCAGATGAAGGATCAAACACAATTATGCTTTCTTTATGCTTTACAGTATTACAGCTGCACGGTCTCAACGGAAGTGTGATAAGATATATATTTGTATATTATATTTAGTCATTTAGCAGACGCTTTTATCCAAAGCGACTTACAAATGAGGACAGAAGCAATCAATTGTAGTATTAAAACAACTAAAAACAGATCTTTATCAAAACTTTATAAATACTACATATACAAATTTTAAAAATAAAGAAATTACATAAAAATTACAAATGCATACAACAAAATTTCAAAACTTAACATTTAAGTGAAAAACAAAACAAATAAAGCTAAAAACAATTCTAAATATTAAAGAACAAAAGGTGTGAGTATAATAATGATTGTAACATTACACTAAGCTAAACACCAAAAAACAACTATATATGTGTGTATGTACAACACACACACACACACACACACACACACACACAGAGACAGACTCTCACACACAGACAGACTCACACACACACACACACTGACTCACTCACACTCACACTCACACTCACTCACACACTCACACTCACACACACACACACACACACACACACAGTCAGACACACACACACACACACACACACACACACACTCACTCACTCACACTCACTCACTCACACACACACACACACACACACACACACACACAGACAGACACACACACACTCACTCACTCACTCACACACACACACACACACACACACACACAGACTCACACACTGACTCACTCACACTCACTCACTCACACTCACACACACACACACACACAGTCAGACACACACACACACACAGTCAGACACACACACACACACACACACACTCACTCACTCACACTCACTCACTCACTCACTCACTCACACTCACTCACACACACACACACTCACTCACTCTCACACACACACTCACACACACACACACACACACACACACACACATACACACAAACACACACAGTCAGACACACACACACTCACACACACACACACACACACACACACAGTCAGACACACACACACACACTCACTCACACACACACACACACACACACACACACACACACTCACTCACTCACTCACTCACTCACTCACACACACACACAGACACACACTCACACTCACTCACACACACACACACACAGACAGACACACACACACTCACACACACACACACACACACACACACACACTCACTCACTCACTCACACTCACTCACTCACTCACTCACACACACACACACACACACACTCACACACACACACACACACACACACACACACACACTCACTCACTCACACACTCACACACTCACACACACTTATAAATTCAATATATTATTTAATTTCCATTTAGTTTGTTAAAGTATTAAAATAACTCAAATTAAATAAAACAAAAACTTAATAAAAGACCTATACAGACAATAAATTCAGACATAATTTAACTCAAATTAAAATAGATAACAAATACAAATCAAACGACAGTAGTTTATCAGTAAACCTAAAAAATTACACACATGCTAAAAAACCACAACTTACACACATAGTAAGAAATGGTTATAAAAACTGAATCAGAAGTGAAACAAGTCGTAGGAGATTATATATATGACTGTTGTGTTATGATATCAGTATTGCACATAACCACACACCCAGCTCTCGATCACATGCTGAGTTACACAGAACCAACCATCAATCCTGCATGAGATAAGACATATAAAGCCACGCTTCAGAGCAGGTGGAAGAAACACTGCTGGTATATAACTCTATCCGGTTCTGAGAGTCAAAGGGCAGTTGGTGAGAGATTAACTGTTATTATGATGGACGCACTGAGCGTGATTCTTCTCTTCTGCTCCGCTGTCGGAGTTTATGTGGTGTGTTCTCTGTATTTGCTGCACAATCCTTTGATTCTTCATAAGAAGAAACGGCTGGAGTTCCACTGCAGACACATCTCACACAGAGGAGGCAAGTACACCTTTCTTCTGAGTTTATAAGTGTTTGAGCTAAATAATATCTGATATAACTAATAATCAGTGTTGGGGAAAGTTACTTTTAAAAGTAATGCGTTACAATATTGCGTTACTCCCTAAAAAGTAACTAATTACGGCGTTACTCCCTAAAAAGTAACTAATTACGTTACTTAGTTACTTTTTATGGAAAGTAATGCGTTACAATATTGCGTCACTCCCTAAAAAGTAACTAATTACGTTACTTAGTTACTTTTTATGGAAAGTAATGCGTTACAATATTGCGTCACTCCCTAAAAAGTAACTAATTACGTTACTTAGTTACTTTTTATGGAAAGTAATGCGTTACAATATTGCGTCACTCCCTAAAACGTAACTAATTACGTTACTTAGTTACTTTTTATGGAAAGTAATGCGTTACAATATTGCGTCACTCCCTAAAAAGTAACTAATTACGTTACTTAGTTACTTTTTATGGAAAGTAATGCGTTACAATATTGCGTCACTCCCTAAAAAGTAACTAATTACGTTACTTAGTTACTTTTAAAAGTAATGCGTTACAATATTGCGTCACTCCCTAAAAAGTAACTAATTACGTTACTTAGTTACTTTTTATGGAAAGTAATGCGTTACAATATTGCGTCACTCCCTAAAAAGTAACTAATTACGTTACTTAGTTACTTTTTATGGAAAGTAATGCGTTACAATATTGCGTCACTCCCTAAAAAGTAACTAATTACGTTACTTAGTTACTTTTTATGGAAAGTAATGCGTTACAATATTGCGTCACTCCCTAAAAAGTAACTAATTACGTTACTTAGTTACTTTTTATGGAAAGTAATGCGTTACAATATTGCGTCACTCCCTAAAAAGTAACTAATTACGTTACTTAGTTACTTTTTATGGAAAGTAATGCGTTACAATATTGCGTTACTCCCTAAAAAGTAACTAATTACGTTACTTAGTTACTTTTTATGGAAAGTAATGCGTTACAATATTGCGTTACTCCCTAAAAAGTAACTAATTACGTTACTTAGTTACTTTTTATGGAAAGTAATGCGTTACAATATTGCGTTACTCCCTAAAAAGTAACTAATTACGTTACTTAGTTACTTTTTATGGAAAGTAATGCGTTATAATATTGCGTTACTCCCTAAAAAGTAACTAATTACGTTACTTAGTTACTTTTTATGGAAAGTAATGTGTTCCGTTACTTTTGCGTTACGTTTTAAATATGAGCAGGGCTTGATTGTTTTTAATACAAGAAGTTGTAATTATAGCAAATGTAAAGCCCTTTCACACCAAACAGTGTAATGAATAAACCTGAAGTAATTCAGGTGTGAAGAGGAGAGCGCAGAAGAAGAAGGATCAACACTCTTCAGCAATAAAAAAACAATGTTAGTTTATCTAAAGTCATTTTTGCTTATTATTATGGTTTAACTGGATCATCAAAGGTCAGCAGCAAAGACATCGGTTAATAAAATGGTATTAGATACATTTGTGTTATTTAACATGTTTAATTATTGCAGGTTTGCGTCATATTCTGAGTTTGCATTTCACTGTTTTAATTCATTTTGATGAATACTAAACTTTTGCGAGTGAGATGAATTAATGCACGTTCATATTTAGTCTAGAACTACAGTAACATGTTCACACAGCGCACTGTCAGTCAATAAATGGGAAAAAAGTAACTCCGATATTTTCTTGTAAATTAAAAAGTAATGTTACTTTACTAGTTACTTGAAAAAAGTAACTAGTAAAGATTATTACGTAACTCGTGTTACTTGTAATGCATTACCCCCAACACTGCTAATAATACTTAAACCTTTTAATACCTAAAAATACTATAATACTTAAAATACTAATAATGCTTAAAAAAATTATGGGTATGATTGTTATGCTATAGGTCAAACTGACCATAATTTATTCAAATTATAACATAAATGTAAACCTTTAACATTACTACTTCTTGATTATTATAATTTTTTTTAATTAAAATTGTGTTTAACTAGGCTGTATTTTGAACATTTGTTTTTCACAAAATGTGAATATTGTAAACAGTATTTTAAATATTTTTATTAAAAAAAATTTTTTTTCTAAATGTAACATTTTTGATTGTTTTCTTTTATTTTTAAATTGGTTAATGTTTTATATTTCTGTGTGCTTTCCTGAAGCTCAAACACTACGAGCAACACCAAGATCATGGGCTCGATTCTCAGCAGAATTGATAAAAATTAATAAAAATATATGCCTTCAACGCAGCATACATTTCTTTGAATACATTTACATTCATACATTTAGCAAACGCTTTTATCCAGTGCATTCAGGCTATACATTTTTTTTATCAGTATGTTTAATAATAAAAGCTTCTGCCAAATGCATACATGTAAATACCCTTTAAAAACTGACATAACAAAATAATTTTATTTTGGGTCAGAAGCTGACTTTAACCATGAAACTTGAAGGTCAAATTGATCTACTAACATAATAATAATAATAATATAAATTTCATCCGCACATCTGCCTCAGTGTCGAAACTTTGCAAGCATTTCCAGCAACTCAGAAGTGTGTTTGGGTCAAATTGGCCTAAGTGTTGAATTAGAGATGAACTGATGGTTTATGCTTACAGGATCTGGAGAGAAGATAGAAAACACACTGGAAGCTTTCACACAGTGAGTTTGTCCAGTGCTGTGTCTCTCTGTCTGTCTTCTGTCCTCTCATCATGTGTCTCTCTGTCTGTCTGTCTTCTGTCCTCTCATCATGTGTCTGTCTGTCTGTCTTCTGTCCTCTCATCATGTGTCTGTCTGTCTGTCTTCTGTCCTCTCATCATGTGTCTGTCTGTCTGTCTGTCTTCTGTCCTCTCATCATGTGTCTGTCTCTCTGTCTTCTGTCCTCTCATCATGTGTCTGTCTGTCTGTCTGTCTGTCTGTCTTCTGTCCTCTCATCATGTGTCTGTCTGTCTGTCTTCTGTCCTCTCATCATGTGTCTGTCTGTCTGTCTTCTGTCCTCTCATCATGTGTCTGTCTGTCTGTCTTCTGTCCTCTCATCATGTGTCTGTCTGTCTGTCTTCTGTCCTCTCATCATGTGTCTCTCTGTCTGTCTTCTGTCCTCTCATCATGTGTCTGTCTTTCTGTCTTCTGTCCTCTCATCATGTGTCTGTCTGTCTGTCTTCTGTCCTCTCATCATGTGTCTGTCTGTCTTCTGTCCTCTCATCATGTGTCTGTCTGTCTTCTGTCCTCTCATCATGTGTCTGTCTGTCTGTCTTCTGTCCTCTCATCATGTGTCTGTCTGTCTTCTGTCCTCTCATCATGTGTCTGTCTGTCTGTCTTCTGTCCTCTCATCATGTGTCTGTCTCTCTGTCTTCTGTCCTCTCATCATGTGTCTGTCTGTCTGTCTTCTGTCCTCTCATCATGTGTCTGTCTTCTGTCCTCTCATCATGTGTCTGTCTCTCTGTCTTCTGTCCTCTCATCATGTGTCTGTCTGTCTGTCTTCTGTACTCTCATCATGTGTCTGTCTTCTGTCCTCTCATCATGTGTGTGTGTGTCTGTCTCTCTGTCTTCTGTCCTCTCATCATGTGTCTCTCTGTCTGTCTTCTGTCCTCTCATCATGTGTCTGTCTGTCTGTCTTCTGTCCTCTCATCATGTGTCTGTCTGTCTTCTGTCCTCTCATCATGTGTCTGTCTCTCTGTCTTCTGTCCTCTCATCATGTGTCTGTCTCTCTGTCTTCTGTCCTCTCATCATGTGTCTGTCTGTCTGTCTTCTGTCCTCTCATCATGTGTCTGTCTGTCTGTCTTCTGTCCTCTCATCATGTGTCTGTCTGTCTGTCTGTCTTCTGTCCTCTCATCATGTGTCTGTCTGTCTGTCCTCTCATCATGTGTCTGTCTGTCTTCTGTCCTCTCATCATGTGTCTGTCTGTCTGTCTGTCTTCTGTCCTCTCATCATGTGTCTGTCTTCTGTCCTCTCATCATGTGTGTGTGTGTCTGTCTCTCTGTCTTCTGTCCTCTCATCATGTGTCTCTCTGTCTGTCTTCTGTCCTCTCATCATGTGTCTGTCTTTCTGTCTTCTGTCCTCTCATCATGTGTCTGTCTGTCTGTCTTCTGTCCTCTCATCATGTGTCTGTCTGTCTTCTGTCCTCTCATCATGTGTCTGTCTGTCTGTCTTCTGTCCTCTCATCGTGTGTCTGTCTGTCTGTCTTCTGTCCTCTCATCATGTGTCTGTCTGTCTGTCTTCTGTCCTCTCATCATGTGTCTGTCTGTCTGTCTTCTGTCCTCTCATCATGTGTCTGTCTGTCTGTCTTCTGTCCTCTCATCATGTGTCTGTCTGTCTTCTGTCCTCTCATCATGTGTCTGTCTGTCTGTCTTCTGTCCTCTCATCATGTGTCTGTCTTCTGTCCTCTCATCATGTGTCTGTCTCTCTGTCTTCTGTCCTCTCATCATGTGTCTGTCTGTCTGTCTTCTGTCCTCTCATCATGTGTCTGTCTTCTGTCCTCTCATCATGTGTCTGTCTCTCTGTCTTCTGTCCTCTCATCATGTGTCTGTCTGTCTGTCTTCTGTCCTCTCATCATGTGTCTGTCTTCTGTCCTCTCATCATGTGTGTGTGTGTCTGTCTCTCTGTCTTCTGTCCTCTCATCATGTGTCTCTCTGTCTGTCTTCTGTCCTCTCATCATGTGTCTGTCTCTCTGTCTTCTGTCCTCTCATCATGTGTCTGTCTGTCTGTCTTCTGTCCTCTCATCATGTGTCTGTCTGTCTTCTGTCCTCTCATCATGTGTCTGTCTCTCTGTCTTCTGTCCTCTCATCATGTGTCTGTCTTCTGTCCTCTCATCATGTGTCTGTCTCTCTGTCTTCTGTCCTCTCATCATGTGTCTGTCTGTCTGTCTTCTGTCCTCTCATCATGTGTCTGTCTCTCTGTCTTCTGTCCTCTCATCATGTGTCTGTCTCTCTGTCTTCTGTCCTCTCATCATGTGTCTGTCTCTCTGTCTTCTGTCCTCTCATCATGTGTCTGTCTGTCTGTCTTCTGTCCTCTCATCATGTGTCTGTCTGTCTGTCTTCTGTCCTCTCATCATGTGTCTGTCTGTCTGTCTTCTGTCCTCTCATCATGTGTCTGTCTGTCTGTCTGTCTTCTGTCCTCTCATCATGTGTCTGTCTGTCTGTCCTCTCATCATGTGTCTGTCTGTCTTCTGTCCTCTCATCATGTGTCTGTCTGTCTGTCTGTCTTCTGTCCTCTCATCATGTGTCTGTCTTCTGTCCTCTCATCATGTGTGTGTGTGTCTGTCTCTCTGTCTTCTGTCCTCTCATCATGTGTCTCTCTGTCTGTCTTCTGTCCTCTCATCATGTGTCTGTCTTTCTGTCTTCTGTCCTCTCATCATGTGTCTGTCTGTCTGTCTTCTGTCCTCTCATCATGTGTCTGTCTGTCTTCTGTCCTCTCATCATGTGTCTGTCTGTCTGTCTTCTGTCCTCTCATCATGTGTCTGTCTGTCTGTCTTCTGTCCTCTCATCATGTGTCTGTCTGTCTGTCTTCTGTCCTCTCATCATGTGTCTGTCTGTCTTCTGTCCTCTCATCATGTGTCTGTCTGTCTGTCTTCTGTCCTCTCATCATGTGTCTGTCTTCTGTCCTCTCATCATGTGTCTGTCTCTCTGTCTTCTGTCCTCTCATCATGTGTCTGTCTGTCTGTCTTCTGTCCTCTCATCATGTGTCTGTCTGTCTGTCTTCTGTCCTCTCATCATGTGTCTGTCTTCTGTCCTCTCATCATGTGTCTGTCTCTCTGTCTTCTGTCCTCTCATCATGTGTCTGTCTGTCTGTCTTCTGTCCTCTCATCATGTGTCTGTCTGTCTGTCTTCTGTCCTCTCATCATGTGTCTGTCTGTCTGTCTTCTGTCCTCTCATCATGTGTCTGTCTGTCTTCTGTCCTCTCATCATGTGTCTGTCTCTCTGTCTTCTGTCCTCTCATCATGTGTCTCTCTGTCTTCTGTCCTCTCATCATGTCTGTCTGTCTGTCTTCTGTCCTCTCATCATGTGTCTGTCTGTCTGTCTTCTGTCCTCTCATCATGTGTCTGTCTGTCTGTCTTCTGTCCTCTCATCATGTGTCTGTCTGTCTTCTGTCCTCTCATCATGTGTCTGTCTCTCTGTCTTCTGTCCTCTCATCATGTGTCTCTCTGTCTTCTGTCCTCTCATCATGTGTCTGTCTGTCTGTCTTCTGTCCTCTCATCATGTGTCTGTCTGTCTGTCTTCTGTCCTCTCATCATGTGTCTGTCTCTCTGTCTTCTGTCCTCTCATCATGTGTCTCTCTGTCTTCTGTCCTCTCATCATGTGTTGGTCACTGTGTCCAGTGCTGTGTCCGTGGGCACTGAGATGCTGGAGATGGACTGTCACCTCACATCAGACGGCTGTGTGGTGGTTTCACACGATAACAACCTTCTGAGACAAACCGGATACGACAAAACGGTGTCGTCTCTCAGATACCAGGTAGTTATTTTAACCATCAAACCTCCTCTTTTCATCTCTCTATGATTTGTGATGGCTTTTGAATCCTGTTTTGTATGTTTCAGGACTTGCCTCTCTATGAAGAGCAACTCGAGGTCACGTTTTATGTTGGTAAATACTGCGATAGGCTTCTACACTTTGTAGTGAAGCTCTAATTATCACATATAATGTTGTAATGAAATATGCAATGTTACTTTCCATGTGTTAGGACACTACAGCACAGGGAAGGACAGAAAGTTTGTATTGCTGGAAGACGTCTTCAAGAACTTTCCCAACATGCCGATGATACTCGAGATCAAAGAAAACAATGACCTGCTCATCAAAAAGGTACAACTGTCATTTAATCTCATATTGCTGATAAAGTTTGTTTCTGGATCATCTTCTGTGCTTTCACTATTTGTGAAATCCGTCCCTGTTCTAGCTTGCCATTGTGAAAAAAAGCAGAAATAATACTTTAAAACAATATAAGTGCGAGCTTAATGTAATGTCTTTGGACACAACTGTTATTTCCAATTAAATGAAAATGTATTAAATGCAATTAGTTGAGTGCTTTTTAACCCACTTAAGTAGGCTAGAACATCTTAAAATGTAATTTTATAATTAATTGTATTGTTTGAAATATGATTAAAGTGTAATGCTGACTGTAGTGTACTGTCTAAAATACATTTTAATGTCATTTCTATTTATTTTAATAGCCTGTTATAGCCAAATCAAGTACTTTACATGTGTTTTAGTAGTTACTCAACACATCGAAATAAGAGTCGCATACTTCTTTAAACCACAACAAACGGCTAAACTAAAGCGTAAAGATTTAAAATCTTACTTTAAGGTAAAACTTTTATATATATTACTACAAATGCACTTTTTGAAAGTGTAGTCTATTTAAGTGGGTTTAGAAGTGTAGTCTATTTAAGTGGGTTTAGAAGTCTAGCCTATTTAAGTGTGTTTAGAAGTCTAGCCTACTTAAGTGTGTTTAGAAGTGTAGTCTACTTAAGTGTGTTTAGAAGTGTAGTCTATTTAAGTGTGTTTAGAAGTGTAGTCTATTTAAGTGGGTTTAGAAGTGTAGTCTACTTAAGTGTGTTTAGAAGTGTAGTCTATTTAAGTGGGTTTAGAAGTGTAGTCTACTTAAGTGTGTTTAGAAGTGTAGTCTATTTAAGTGGGTTTAGAAGTGTAGTCTACTTAAGTGTGTTTAGAAGTGTAGTCTATTTAAGTGGGTTTAGAAGTGTAGTCTACTTAAGTGTGTTTAGAAGTGTAGTCTATTTAAGTGGGTTTAGAAGTGTAGTCTACTTAAGTGTGTTTAGAAGTGTAGTCTACTTAAGTGTGTTTAGAAGTGTAGTCTACTTAAGTGTGTTTAGAAGTGTAGTCTATTTAAGTGTGTTTAGAAGTTTAGTCTATTTAAGTGTGTTTAGAAGTGTAGTCTATTTAAGTGTGCTTAGAAGTGTAGTCTATTTAAGTGGGTTTAGAAGTGTAGTCTATTTAAGTGTGTTTAGAAGTGTAGTCTACTTAAGTGTGTTTAGAAGTGTAGTCTATTTAAGTGTGTTTAGAAGTGTAGTCTACTTAAGTGTGTTTAGAAGTGTAGTCTATTTAAGTGTGTTTAGAAGTGTAGTCTATTTAAGTGGGTTTAGAAGTGTAGTCTACTTAAGTGTGTTTAGAAGTGTAGTCTATTTAAGGCATTTTATTTCATTAATATTACATTATCTACCAGTACAGTCTATTAAAAACACAAAAAACGCAATTATATTTGAAGTTCACTATACACTGAAAACAATTAAAAGATACAAACAAGATACAATTATTTCTTCAAGATCAATCTTGTATCACTCAGTAAGGTGTTTTGGATAAAAGCGTCTGCTTTATGATGAATGAAAATATAAATGTAGAATAAGGACCATCAAAGGGTTAGAGTTAGGCTAAAATTCACAACTAATTGTATGAATTTGTACCTTGTTTGTATGTTTTCATACTATTCACGATACAAAATTGCCATCTTAATAATGTTATTTAGTTCTTCTCCTACTTGTAGTAACTTATGAAATTAATAACTATATATGGCTGTTATCAGAGCTGGGTAGATCATTACATTATTATTATTACATTACACATTTTAGGTAACGTAATCAGATTACTTTTAGATTACTTTTGACCTATCTCGTTTATCACATTGAGTTAAACAGGATAATCTTGTACCATAATGATGTAAAAATACAAAGAGTGAGAAAAAATATTAATTTCATATATTTCATTCATAACATGAAGTGCATTAAACATGATATTAGATCACGGTTTCCCAAACTGGGTTCGTAAAGTAACTGCAGGGGGTGAGTTTAATAAAAAACAAACATATAATTAAATCATAAAAATGTAAAATTAAAATAAATAATTTTAAAATAACAATCAAAATAATTCACTTAGTAAAAAAGAATAAATATGTTTACCTGCACGGCATATAAGCATTAACCAATGTCAGAGAACCGTGAACGTGCAAATATGATACTTAATATTTATTTTAAAATCTCAGGGGTACTTATTGATTATGATTTCTCTTTTTTAACTTTAGTTAGTGTGTGATGTTGCTGTTTGAGCATAAACAACATCTGCAGAGCTACGATGCTCAGAGTTCAATGCAAAGGGAGATATTGACCACATCTTTACAGTAAATATATTCAGTGAAAAGATGATAAAAAGATTGAGAATGTCTGCAAATAAGAAATAACCAGAATTTGTGCAAATTTAATGAGTTTGAAAGACAAAAGCATTTCAATAATACAGTGTGATAATTAAAATAAAAATTAATGTGTTCATCAGTAATTGATGCAATGTTGAAACACTTATTAAATGACTTTGTAAATCATTAATCAAACGCACCTGAATAATAACGAGTCTATGTAGCGTATATATAGTGTATATAAGCGCTAGACTGTTTTAGAAATTAAATTTTAGAGGAATTAGAGAGAATCAATAAATGCTGAATAATTGATTGCTATTGTGTGAATAATATGCAATCATGTAATCAATAATAAAAAGTAGCTGTAATCTGATTACGAGTATTTTAAAATGTAACAACATTTTTAGAATCTGATTACGTAATCCAGATCACATGTGATGAGTTACTAACGAGCTCTGCTGTCATGTTGCTGTAGGTCTGTAATCTTGTGAAGCAGCATCACAGAGAGAGTATCACAGTCTGGGCTTCTGAAGAGTCTGGCGTTATGGAGAAATGTAATAAGCAGGTACAGTATCGTGTCTCTATAGGGGACATTAATCATACACACAGACAAATAAGGGTTTAAAATTGTACCTTTTTGGGTACAACAGCTTGTCCCTGGAGCAGTACCCTTAAAAGGACATATTTGTACCTTTTTTTTTTACCACTAATAGGTACATATTAGTACCTTAAGGGTTCTACTCTAAGGTACTAATATGTACCTATTAGGGGTAAAAAAGGTACAAATATGTCCTTTTAAGGGTACTGCTCCAGGGACAAACTGTTGTACCCAAAAAGGTACAATTTTAAACCCTTATTTAAAAGACTTAATAAACCTTTCCAAGCCGTCACAGCTCTTCGTCTGGTCTTATATGTCTGGTGTGTGTGTGCAGAACCCGTCTATGCCCTATATGTTCACCCTGAGGCGTGGAGCACTGCTTTTATTGCTCTTCTATACTGGACTGCTTCCCTTCGTTCCTCTGGAGGAAAGTCTGCTGCTCTTCTACCTGCCCAGCGTTATCAACAGGTCCGGCAATAACACACCTCTGCATTCATTATTATATGAGGACTGAAACTCATTAACCAGACATATTAGAAGTGAAATCTTCAGATATGCTTTGCAGTAACACTTTACAGTGAGGCTCCATTAGTTCATTTCCTAATAAACTAACAAATGAGACCTTGTTAACTGTATTTACATCCATTGCATTTGGCTAATACTATGTGTGATCTCTCAGGACTTATATTCCAGAAGAAGCCATCCTGAAGAACAGATTTGTGGTGTCTCTGCTTCAGAAGTAAGTCATATTCATCTTCAAGCTGTCAGATCACTTCTCCATCCGGTTTATCATTGTGTTTATTGATGTTTTTAGGTTGACCATGCGGAAATCGTTGTTTGAACACTTGATCAAGAGAGGCTTGCAGGTGAATATGTGACTTTGCAGCTGTTTAAAGCTAAAATCAGTTCCAGTCCGAACCAGAACCATTCATTTCATCTCATTTCTCCGTCTCAGGTGCAGCTGTTTGTGTGTAACGAGGAGAGCGATATGGAAGCGGCGTTTGCGGTCGGAGCGACAGGCGTTATGACCGACTATCCCACCCTCCTCACTAACTACATCCAAAAACACCCTCCTGCTGTCTATTAGCTCCTTCAGAGCGTTACCAAGAGATCAGGCCACACAGAGGCGGACAGTAACGAAGTACTCGAGTATTGTACTTAACCCGTTTAATCCCAAATTTTTCCCAGACATGAAAATATCCAAATGATGTGTCATAAGTAACCCTTTGAAATAATCAATAATTATTATTTATTACATTTTTTTGGAAAAGTGTGTGAAAAATTGTGTTTTATGTTCGGTCACCATGGTGACCGGTGGGATAATGTGTGTATTGAAATAACATATTTCTGAAGTCATAAAAATTGTTATATATCTCAGCCCAGCTACTGTTTGATCACATTCTAGAGTTACTATTATACATTAATAAAACCTTATGCAACATTGATAGGAACAAAAAATTCAACCATCACCGCATTTAAATTTTTGTAATATATAACAACATTTTTATATTAATGCTACGAGTATTACAACATCATTATTGTAAATTTTTTGTAACATTTGAATTTTTAATTTAGTGCAATATTTTGTCATTGCAACATTTTAGTGTAATTTTCACAAACAACTGTAACTGTATTTATATTGTATCCCTAAGTTCACTCACTATTGTGACCATCAACATGTTTACTCACTCTATGACCACACTCAACAAAACTGAATATATGCAAATGCATATATTAATACAAGACACCCTAAAGATAATGTGTACCAAAAATCTGTATCATATCTTTATGTTAACATACTTTACTAGTCTTTATCATCTCAAGATTCTGTTCTGATCATGTGACCATCTGCACTAATCATGTGAATCTGCATATATTTAATTGAGACCCTTTATTGTTCCATATTTGCTGGAAGTCACTAAAACATCAATCAGAAGGTTTTTAGAGCTTTATAAATGAACACCTTTTTTACGGTCACTATTGTGAGCGCTGGGATTAAATGGGTTAAATACACTTTTTGAGTATCTGTACTTTACTCGAGTATTATTTTTTCTGTAAATGTGACTTTAACTACATTTGAAAGACAAATATTGTACTTTTCACTCCGCTACATTTCATCAAGCTCCTGGAAGTAGAAAGTCGTTACAATGTAGCAGCTTTGAAAGTCAGCGGGGGATGTTTTTCTTCTCCAAAACGTGACTTTCTTTCTTTTTTATCAGACGGTTTATCAGTAATCTTAGTGTATTGCGGTCAAAACTGTTCATATTTATTTGTCTTTTTATATCTATGTCTTTTTAGCACGGTTTGTACAGCACCGTGGTCAACTACTGTTGTTTTTATTGTGCTTTATAAATAAATAAATAAATAAAATCTCTTGTAGGGCGACATTAAGTGATTTCCAAGCATTTTTTAACACTGACCCGTTGCAAATGTGATATTTATTTACAGCAATTTAATAAGAAGCTAATAATGTGGTATGTTTTATACACAATATCGTCTGATTTTGCTAAATTGTGTACTTATAAAGCTTATAAATTGATTTTCTTTTCTTCCGCATCACTGTGTATTTACAGTATTTCACTGTCTACTCTTGTTTTAATGTGTATGAATGTCTACACATAGATGTGTGCACACTATCAGAGCTGTGTGAGATCACTACCATGCTTTTGTGTGTGTGTGTGTGTGTGTGTGTGTGTGGGGGTGGGGGTGGGGGGGGGTGTTAAATATATATTTATCCCCCATAGGTTCTAAAAACTCCTTATTACACAGATACTACGAGCTACTCAGTGTATTCAGGTGTAATGTATTATAAGTTGCTTCAAAGGTATTGAAAGTTTTACATACAACAATAATAAAAAAGGAAATTTACTTTTCATACTTAAGTACTTTTAAGCAAGTACTTCTGTGCTTTTACTTAAGTAAAAATCTGTCTTTACAGCTTTCACTGGTAATGGAGTAATATTTGACCAGCAGGATCTGTACTTTCATTTTGTACTTTCTGCCTTCATTTCAATAGTCCACTCTACTAACTAATACTGCAACTACTTGTCAACTAACTCTCAGTAGTAGACTGTTAGGTTAGGGTTAGTAGAATACGTTCACATGTCGTTACAAAGTTACTTCGGTAGAATGTCTGTTGGGGACCAATCAAAATAAAGTGTTAGCTGACAGTCTACTAATACTCTAATGACTACTAGTTGACATGTAGTTAGTAGTGTTGGGGGTAATGCATTGCAAGTAACGCGAGTTACGTAATCAGATTACTTCTTTCAAGTAACTAGTAAGTAATGCATTACTTTTTAATTTAGAAGGACATATCAGAGTTACTTTTTCAAATAAGTAACACGTTACATTGTTTCTCATGTATTGAGTGACAGCTCTGGTGTTGCCATGGTGATTATTCATCGCTCTTTTGGTGTGAAACGGACTTTAGGCTGCAAAAAATATCACTTTTGGGTTTTTTGTTAAAACAAATAAGTAAGCCCAGCCCAGCTGACAAAAGGTAATTCAAAAGTAACAATGCATTACTTTCTATAAAAAGTAACTAAGAAACACAATTAGTTTTCCCCAACACTGGTAGTTAGTTATAGTTAACAGAATGTCTGAAGTGCATTCGTTTTCCCCAACACTGGTAGTTAGTTATAGTTAACAGAATGTCTGAAGTGCATTCGTTTTCCCCAACACTGGTAGTTAGTTATAGTTAACAGAATGTCTGAAGTGCATTAATTTCCCCCAACACTGGTAGTTAGTTATAGTTAACAGAATGTCTGAAGTGCATTCATTTCCCCCAACACTGGTAGTTAGTTATAGTTAATAGAATGTCTGAAGTGCATTAGTTTTCCCCAACACTGGTAGTTAGTTATAGTTAATAGAATGTCTGAAGTGCATTAGTTTTCCCCAACACTGGTAGTTAGTTATAGTTAACAGAATGTCTGAAGTGCATTAGTTTTCCCCAACACTGGTAGTTAGTTATAGTTAACAGAATGTCTGAAGTGCATTCGTTTTCCCCAACACTGGTAGTTAGTTATAGTTAACAGAATGTCTAAAAGTGCATTAATTTCCCCCAACACTGGTAGTTAGTTATAGTTAACAGAATGTCTGAAGTGCATTAATTTCCCCCAACACTGGTAGTTATAGTTATAGTTAACAGAATGTCTGGACTATTGAAATAAAATATTACAACAGACAAGTAAAACCAAGTACTAACATTTAAATTAATAATTTGATTCAATGCACTTGTGTACACACACGTTTACATTGTACTTTTATTTAAATGTATTTTTAATAAAACAATACCTGCATGTAATTAATTTGTATAATTACACTGTTGACCCTACATCTACCCTTTGACCGCTTAAACCTACCCATACCACTAACCTAACCAAAACTAATCTCTAACTTTACCCATGTACTACACGAATGCTTTAACATGGTAGTTAAAGACACCTACTATGAAGTGAGAGCAAATAAGTACACAACAAATGTGAATAGAACTTTATGCACTATTTTTTTATAATAAGGTTTATTTTGCTTGTTTATAGAATGATGTTACTTTTACATTTACAGCAGAGACGGTTCACCCAAAAACACAGATGATGATGATGATATTCTGAATAATGTGGTTAAACAGTTTGTCCCCATTCACTTCCACAGTAAAGAGGAATACAGTGGAAGTCAATGGGGACCAGAAAGTGTTTGTTACCAGCACGCTTCACAATATCTTTTGTGTTCAGCAGAAGAAAGGTTTGGACTCGAGGGTGAAGGAATGACCTGAACTGTCCCTTTAAGGTCATCTCCATATCCTCAGAGCACCTGCAGCGGGTCTCGGTCTCGTCGGGAGATCTCTACGCTAACCGTCTCGTCCAGTTCTGCGGTCAGTCTCTGTCTGAAGACGGTCAGGAAGCCTCTCTCGCTGTTGCTGTGCTCGCTGAGAATCACACTGGTGCCGGCGGAGACCGCATCCAGAACCTCGTGGTGGGACATCTCACCTGAGCATCAGAGAACAAGCTCATCTCATCACGCATGCTGTTCTTCAGCTCTCGGTCAGGTGTGTGTGTGTGTGTGTGTGATGTACCAGTGATGAAGAGGTCTGCCTTCACTCCCTGCAGGACAGAAGCTCCGGATCCGGCACACACTGCGACCGTCTTCACCAGAGAGTCTGGATCAGCACAGAAACACACAATCATCACACACACAGAGACACAGACACACACTCACACTCTCTCACACACACACACACTCTCACTCTCACACAATCACACACAATAACACACACACACAATCATCACTCACACACACACACACACACACACACACACACACACACACACACACACACACACAGAGCACTTCTATATTTAAGAATTCTATAGTAATTTTTTTATTTTTTTGCTCAGCTCATTGGATATACATTACTCTTTGTGGTTGCAATATCTATTAAAATGTATATAAAAAAAATACTCCCGCTTGCTTTATTTATTTATTAAAGTCTAATGCCAATCTTTTAACAACTAAACACTATTTCAGTCGTTACACCTCAAAATATCACATGTATCCAATGTGTACTTTGTAATCACTGGGAAATTAACTAGCAATTTCTTAATGAAATGTAACCCTACATTGATATTTTTCCAGTGTAACAGTCTTCTTGGGCAACTAAAGTAACTGTAACCTTGCGTTCGATCTAAACGTCTGCGTCCGCTCTGAGCGTAAATGAAGGCTCTCTCGTACCCTACCTAGTGTGTGCTGGTCCCCCAGAGCCAGTCTGAGATGAGACAAACCCAGGTGAGTCTTCATCTTCTGCACCGCTGTAGAGACGGACACGGGCTGGTCCAGAACCCTGAGCCGTCCCTGACCGCAGCCCAGCAGAGGAGGCTGGAGCACAGACACACTTATATTATCAACATCAACAGAGAGTGTTTAGACACAAGATCATAGCATTACTTACTAGAGAGAAAAGTTTAGAATATATGAGATGTAATGAAACACTGTTACAGTATTTGTGTCACTCATTACTTATGTGGCTCCGCCCACTTCTGATTATCAGTGGACCTCATCTGCACTACCATAGAGGTTAATGAAATTATAGATGTCATTTATAACATTATTATTTTATGGGGTTGTTTTCTTGGCTGTTTTTAGCGCAAACACAAGCATTTTGTGTTACCTGTTGATATTTCTGACAAATGATCCTGGATGGTAAGTTTTAAAATGTTTTTGAAAGAAGTCTGCTTCAGGGTGCATTTATTTGATCAAAAATACATCAAAAATAGTGAAATATTATTATAATGTAAATGAGCTGTTTTCTATGTGAATATGTGTTAAGCTGTAATTTATTTCTGTGATCAAAGCTGTATTTTCAGCATCATTATGGCAGTCTTCAGTGTCACATGATCTTCAGAAATCATAATAATATACTGATTTGCTGCTCAAGAAACATTTATGATTATTATCAATGTTGAAAACTATTGTGCTGCACAATATTTGTGTGGAAACCATTTATTAATTTTTTCCAGTATACTTTGATGAATATAAAGTTCAAAAGAACAGCATTTATTTGCAACTTTTGTAACATTATAAATGTCTTTACTGTCACTTTGATCAATTTAATGCATCCTTGATGAATAAAAATATTAATATCCTTAAAAACACACGTTTTAACATTAGTGTATCTTAAAGAAATTGTCGTCTTATAAATATCTTGAAATTACTTTAAATTGTCACAATGACTTCTCTTGATCACTTCTTTGTTAGATCTTCAAATTGATCAAATTAAGTGCTTTTAACAAAATTGACTGCACTTAAAAAATGGCAAATTAACAGAATTTATTTCAAAGAAATCTTTTGTAACATTACAAATGTCTTTATTGATAATAATGATTTGTTACATTTATAAAGTGCTTTTCTGGGTCCTCAAAGCGCTTTACATGATGCATGTTTTCTGAATAAAAGTGATATTTATTTTACTGACAGACAGCTGATAATGAAGCGCTGGAGATGAAGGTGTTGTTGAGGACTGACCGGCTGGACTTGTGTGATGTTGAGGGATCTGCTGGTGTGTGGATCGGTCAGCAGGATCTGTGCTGCAGCGGTCAGCTCCGAGCTGGGACAGGTCAGAACCACCTGCTGACCTCCGCCTTCACTCCTGAACATCAGTACACCAGCATCACAGACCAGCGCTTTACTGTACATGACTGTACACAGACAGACAGACGCACACTGACCTGACCGCAGAGCACCGGAGGTCCTCGAGGAGTCCGAGCTGCTCCAGGAGACGGGTCAGTTCTGTGTCACTCTCACAGCAGAACTCCAGCCTGTGTTTCTGAGGAGCGCTGGAGTGAACCTGCTTCAGCACCGACACCGATCCTCCACCTGCGCTCGCACACACACACGCACGCACGCACATCACACACACACACATCACACACACGCACGCACATCACACACACACACACATCACATGCTCGCACACACACACATCACACGCACACACACGCACACACACATCAATGTGGAGCACAAAACCAGTCATAAGGGTCCATTTTTTTGAAATTGAGATGTATACATCATCTGAAAGCTGAATAAATAGCTTTCCATTGATGTATGGTTTGTTATGATAGGACAATATTTGTCTGAGATACAACTATTTGAAAATCTGGAATCTGAGGGTGCAAAAAAATCTAAATATTGAGAAAATCACCTTTAAAGTTGTTCAAATTAAGTTCTTAGCAATGCATATTACTAATCAAAAATTAAGTTTTGATATATTTACAGAAATAGCTTCATGGAACATGATCTTAATATCCTAATGATTTTTGGTATAAAAGGAAAATGTATAATTTTGACCCATACAATGTATTATTTTCTATTGCTACAAATATACCTGTGTTACTTATGACTGCTTTTGTGCTGCTTGGACACATATATAAATGTAAAGTAGAGTAGAGCACCATCTGTTGTTAAAGTCTAAGCTCAGAATGGATTCCAGAGAGAATGGCGATGCCTTCGGAAGATCTCAGAATGGATTTATCATCGCAGCCCTAGTTATTACCACTGATCTATAATAGAGAGCATTATATATAGATCAGTGTTTCTCACCCATTCCTGCCACGAGCCAGTCGTTGAGGCCGTCCTGGACGCTGTCCCACGCCGTGTGCGGAGAGAAGACGGCGATGCCAGCCTCGACGGCTCGGAGCACCAGACGCTGCTTCCAGTCCTTCTGCAGCAGACGCTTGATCGGCCGGAAGAGAGGAGGGTGATAGGAGACAATGAGATCGCAGCGCAGGGCCTCGGCCTCGTCCATCACCGCCGCGGTCAGGTCATTGGTCAGCAGGATCGAGCTGACCCGCCGGGGATTGCTGGGCTCCACCAACAGACCCACGTTATCCCAGGACTCCGCCAGCGACAGCGGAGCGAGCCGCTCCAGAACCTCCAGCACCGCCGGCAGATCCATGTGAGCCGAGAGAAGGGGCTGATGGGAAGACAAACCACGCTGCTTCTGCAGGAGAGGATGGAGAAATCTTCCAGAAAACTCCCTACATCTGAGAAACATCTGCACCAGAAGAGAGAGCTCACATTTACAAACTTGTTTCTAATCCCAAACATAGTATGCACCAAGTACAGCACACTAGAGTATGCACCAAGTACAGCACACTAGAGTATGCACCAAGTACAGTACACTAGAGTACACACCAAGTACAGTAAACTAGAGTATGCACCAAGTACAGTATGCACCAAGTACAGTACACTAGCGTAAGCACCAAGTACAGTACACTAGCGTATGCATGCACCAAGTACAGTACACTAGAGTATGCACCAAATACAAGTACACTAGAGTACGCACCTAGTACAGTACACTAGAGTATGCACCAAGTACAGTACACTATACACCAAGTACAGTACACTAAGCACGTAGTCCAGTACACTAGAGTATGCACCAAGTACAGTACACTAGAGTACGCACCAAGTACAGTACACTAGAGTACGCACCAAGTACAGTACACTAGAGTACGCACCAAGTACAGTACACTAGAGTATGCACCAAGTACAGTACACTAGAGTATGCACCAAGTACAGTACAGTACACTAGAGTATACATGCACCAAGTACAGTACACTAGGGTATACATGCACCAAGTACAGTACACTAGAGTATGCACCTAGTACAGTACACTAGAGTATCGCTGCACCTAGTACAATACACTAGAGTACGCACCTAGTACAGTACACTAGAGTATCCCTGCACCTAGTACAGTACACTAGAGTACGCACCTAGTACAGTACACTAGAGTACGCACCAAATACAGTACACTAGAGTATGCACCTAGTACAGTACACTAGAGTACGCACCAAGTACAGTACACTAGAGTATGCACCAAGTACAGTACACTAGAGTACGCACAAAGTACAGTACACTAGAGTACGCACCAAGAACAGTACACTAGAGTAAGCACCTAGTACAGTACACCAGATTATCCCTGCACCTAGTACAGTACACTAGAGTACGCACCTAGTACAGTACACTAGAGTACGCACCTAGTACAGTACACTAGAGTACGCACTTAGTATGCACCAAGTACAGTACACTAGAGTACGCACCAAGTACAGTACACTAGAGTACGCACCTAGTACAGTACACTAGAGTACACACCAAGTACAGTACACTAGAGTACGCACCTAGTACAGTACACTAGAGTACGCACCAAGTACAGTACACTAGAGTATGCATGCACCTAGTACAGTACACTAGAGTATGCATGCACCTAGTACAGTACACTAGAGTACGCACCTAGTACAGTACACTAGAGTACGCACCTAGTACAGTACACTAGAGTATGCATGCACCTAGTATAGTACACTAGAGTACGCACCTAGTACAGTACACTAGAGTATGCATGCACCTAGTACAGTACACTAGAGTATACATGCGCCTAGTACAGTACACTAGAGTACGCACCTAGTACAGTACACTAGAGTACGCACCTAGTACAGTACACTAGAGTATGCATGCACCTAGTACAGTACACTATAGTACGCACCTAGTACAGTACACTAGAGTACGCACCTAGTACAGTACACTAGAGTATGCATGCACCTAGTACAGTACACTAGAGTATGCATGCACCTAGTACAGTACACTAGAGTATACATGCACCTAGTACAGTACACTAGAGTACGCACCTAGTACAGTACACTAGAGTACGCACCTAGTACAGTACACTAGAGTACGCACCTAGTACAGTACACTAGAGTATGCATGCACCTAGTACAGTACACTAGAGTATGCATGCACCTAGTACAGTACACTAGAGTACGCACCTAGTACAGTACACTAGAGTACGCACCTAGTACAGTACACTAGAGTACACACCAAGTACAGTACACTAGAGTACGCACCTAGTACAGTACACTAGAGTACGCACCAAGTACAGTACACTAGAGTATGCATGCACCTAGTACAGTACACTAGAGTATGCATGCACCTAGTACAGTACACTAGAGTACGCACCTAGTACAGTACACTAGAGTACGCACCTAGTACAGTACACTAGAGTATGCATGCACCTAGTACAGTACACTAGAGTACGCACCTAGTACAGTACACTAGAGTATGCATGCACCTAGTACAGTACACTAGAGTATACATGCACCTAGTACAGTACACTAGAGTACGCACCTAGTACAGTACACTAGAGTACGCACCTAGTACAGTACACTAGAGTATGCATGCACCTAGTACAGTACACTATAGTACGCACCTAGTACAGTACACTAGAGTACGCACCTAGTACAGTACACTAGAGTATGCATGCACCTAGTACAGTACACTAGAGTATGCATGCACCTAGTACAGTACACTAGAGTATACATGCACCTAGTACAGTACACTAGAGTACGCACCTAGTACAGTACACTAGAGTACGCACCTAGTACAGTACACTAGAGTATGCATGCACCTAGTACAGTACACTAGAGTATGCATGCACCTAGTACAGTACACTAGAGTACGCACCTAGTACAGTACACTAGAGTACGCACCTAGTACAGTACACTAGAGTACGCACCTAGTACAGTACACTAGAGTATCCCTGCACCTAGTACAGTACACTAGAGTACACACCTAGTACAGTACACTAGAGTACGCACCTAGTACAGTACACTAGAGTATGCATGCACCTAGTACAGTACACTAGAGTACGCACCTAGTACAGTACACTAGAGTATGCACCTAGTACAGTACACTAGAGTACGCACCTAGTACAGTACACTAGAGTACGCACCTAGTACAGTACACTAGAGTATCCCTGCACCTAGTACAGTACACTAGAGTACGCACCTAGTACAGTACACTAGAGTACGCACCTAGTACAGTACACTAGAGTATCCCTGCACCTAGTACAGTACACTAGAGTATCCCTGCACCTAGTACAGTACACTAGAGTACGCACCTAGTACAGTACACTAGAGTACGCACCTAGTACAGTACACTAGAGTATCCCTGCACCTAGTACAGTACACTAGAGTACGCACCTAGTACAGTACACTAGAGTACGCACCTAGTACAGTACACTAGAGTACGCACCTAGTACAGTACACTAGAGTACGCAAAACTAAATAGTATAATAATGTTTATTATTATACAGATATTACATGTATGATTACTTGAATATAATTTATTACATTAGCATAGAAATCTTCTTTCATAACAATATAAAGTTATAATATTATTAAAATAATAAATGTTATTACTAAAATTATTAAACTTGATCATAACTTAATATATATTTATGTTTATATATATATATGTTTTCATGAGGTATGCAAGTCAAAACCACATCCCCACCTAAAACTAAAATATATTATAGTAACATAAAATTAATAATAAATTATAATATTAAAATAATAAATTGTGATATTATTCATGTTAAACTTAATACTATAATAAATTATAATTACCAAATGAAATTAAATTAGCAGAGTAATTTGTTATCAATTGATATTTCAGTCAAAAATAAAATATTATCTGAGGCTTTGCTTATATACATAAAATGCCAAAACATATCTGCTTATGCATATGCTGGAGGACTCTGATGATTTCTAAACTAAAGCTGTAAATAAAGTCTGTCTTATAGTCTGCACTGCCATCATCCGGTAAAATCAGATTAAACTCAAACACGCGACAGAAAGATGCATATCGATTACTGTAAACAAATCAAACTACTGCTTATATTAGAGATTACATTAATAACTCACGAGCTTCCTGACGTCCTTCTTGTTCTTCGTTGGAGTTTTACAGCAGTTGGCATCCATAGTGTTGCATTACTGCCATCTACTGTCTCACTTTGACTTACTATATCTTAATTACATTTATTAAAATCGTCCTTCCAGTCCAGTCCTCCTTAAAAACTAAACAAACACCTCCATCCTTGGTCATTATTTCCACACGTTACTATATTTTAACATTATACTCTCCTATACCTATTTCCCGTAGCTGAGTCTTGAACTCTTGCCTTTCTTGTATATATTTGTTACATGATATAAAGATATGCTTGATTGTTTCCTCCTCCTGATATTCATCACAGGATGTTTTCCCATAACATGAAGAGTGAATGACCAGTCCTCAGTCTATTTATTATAACTTGTTCCTTCCTTTTATTTCCCTTTTTACTTTCCATACCTATCATATTTTGTATCAGATGTCTCCGTTTAATTTCATTATCCCACTGCTGCTGCCATCTTTGCCTTACTAAACTCTTCCCTTGTTTGTGATCATTTAACTTTGATTCTTTTTTTGTAGCTTCTTTTGCCAGTCTGTCTACTTTCTCATGCCCCTGGATGCCCACATGCGCCAGCACCCACATGTATGTGATATTTTTCCCTTGTTTACTTGTATAAAATTTCATGAAGTAATTCCTGATGATTTCTCGTTACACCAGACTTTATACTCATGAGGGCAGATACAGAATCACTTCATATTACCACGTTGTCCCATCTAGATTGTTCAATCCATTCTAATGCTATTAATATAGCATATAACTCGACTGTATACACACTTAAACTATCAGATGTTCTTTTGTTTACTCCCATGTGTAGGGATATATACAGCAGATCCCGTTGCCTCTGTTTGTAAATCCTTTGATCCATCTGTAAAAATAATATCTTTGTACATATTGTCCATATATCTATAATATTCACTGACTATATCTGTAATCCCACTGCTGCCTTTTATTATTAGAAGCTCTATGTCCATCTGGTTGTGGCTAACTCTATTAAAATCTGGAAAACGGTTGAACGTCGGACCCTTCAAATTCTGTAACAGTACACCTTTATGGAACAATATTAACTTTGTATGTGGAAATCGTCCATTTGTTCAACCCTCTTGGTCCTCTTTAGGTGTGAACACGTGCGGTGATATGTATGATAACCAGGGCCTCTGTTCATTTCAGGCATTGAGAGCCAAATTTTGTCTACCAGCATCTGCATATTTTGTTTTTCTTCAATTACGTTCTGCTCTCAAAGCGTATGGCGTTCCTTGGTCTTCTTCCATTTCCTCTCATCCTATGCGGGACTGGATTGCACCATCTGCTGGTCGGCCATCTGTTTCCTTAATATATAATAAAATTATTGATTGCATTACAAAACCTCTTTCTATTAAAACTATTTGGAATAGGGAATTATCTGATCTTAATTTATCTGTCGACTGGGAGAGAGTGTGGTCTAATCTCAGCTTAACATCTAAAAGTCCGTCTCATCGTCTTATTCACTTCAAAGTCATTCATAGAGCATACATAACTCCTTACAAAAGATTTAAAATGAAACTAGTCAAATTTGAACTGCCATATATGTAACACTACATCATCAGGCACTTTTCTGCATATGTTTTGGGAATGTCATCAGTCTATGGACACATGTAAACCTGGTTTTGTCATCATTACTGTGAATTGATTGGTCTGTTAACCCGAGTTTGTGTCTTCTTAATGATGATTCTGGTCTCTGTATTTGTTCAATGCAAAAGAGAATGTTGTTTGCTGGTTTTACAGCTGTGAAGAAGACAATAATCCAGAACTGGTTTACACCACACATGTGTAGAGAGGCATATTGGATCCGTAGCCTCCTGCAAATTGTCTCATGTGAGTGTACAACGGCGCTAGTCGGTGGGGCCAGGCCTTCAACCATTGAGGCTTGGCAGTGTTTTACTGAACATACGTGATTATTTAAAGGAGTGACTTTTGTGTTCTTGTTGTCCTTCCCTCTCTCCCTCCCTTTTGATTGAACTTTTAGATGTTGAGAATGTGTCTGCTGTTTTGTTTTGTTTAATTTTGGATATTATGTTGTGTTGTTCGTGAAAAAAAATAAAAATTGTTGATAACGAACAAAAAAAGAAGCTCTATGTCCACCTTTGTATTTTCCATTGTCCAGATTGGTTTGTTAGTCCACAGTACTAGCAAATTCTTTGTCATATATGTCCATTTCTTTTGCTATTAAATCTCCTGTCCAGCCAAAACTTTCCTTTTTCCTCCTCTTTTTCTCCCAACAACTCTGTAGCACCTTTTTCGTTGGATGATTTTCCCCATGCCCTCTTAAATTAATCCAATAGTTGGCTACCAATTGTTTCCTTCGTATCCATAGAGGCATTTCACCTGCTTCAACCTGAAGTGCACACACTGGGGAAGTTCTAATCGCCCCTAAACATATTCTTAAAGCTCGTGCCTGCACAACATCCAATTCAGTTAACACAGATTTTGCTGCTGACCCATACACAGTACAACCATAATCTAATGGTTCCATACATTTCCACCTTCCTTTTATTTGTAAAAATCATTACTTTTGTTTTTTCCACTGAAAACTTAAATCCCCATTTTATCCCCCACTCTGCAACTTGATTAATTCCATTTTGTAATTTCTTGTTGATAAATTCACCATTTCTTCCTCTCTTCCATATAGCTCCATCATCTGCAAATAGAGATCTCCCCATATCCACTGGAAGCTCTAAGTATATATCATTAATCATGATGGAAAATAAAATTGGGCTAATTACACTCCCTTGTGGAGTTTCCTGACGTCCTGATTGAGCGTGAGAGCGTAACATTGCGTCATACGTCATATCCATTTACCCGCGCTTAATTCTTGATTTTGTAGTTTTTTAAATGAAAACATAAGAGGCTAAAAATGAAACAAGAAACAATAAACCTCAAAGACAAACTAGCAATTATAGAATGCTGTAGATATAATGTTAATATTAATGTTAATGTTGTAATATGTGATACTTACCATGGTTTTGCTGGTTTACTTCAATAATTAAATTTAATTTGTAAGTAGGCCTACATAATCTGCCCAGCTCTCTCTCTCTCTCTCTCTCTCTCTCTCTCTCTCTCTCTCTCTCTCTCTCTCTGAATAATACATATTACTATATATATAGTAAAATGTATTATTCAGGATTATTAATTCAAAATGTATCATATTGGCAATTAAATAAACAATTGTGAAAAATAAGTTATGGTTTGCTGGTTTACTTCAATGATTAAATAAAATAA
>CM041809.1:38157912-38162912 GCA_023376895.1 Aspiorhynchus laticeps | reverse complement strand
ACACACACAAAGAAAAAAAACATCACTCCATGCCTTTTATTTCCTAATTTTGTATTTTATTGAGCAAATACCTATTCAAAATAATGTAAAGACATAAGCGTTATAATATTAGACTAATTACACAGAAACATCTCTCAGATCAGCAGCTCTGTATTGCATTGAAAGCATGAGATTTTTGCATAGTTTATGAGGGAAGATCTTTGATATTTATGGATATGCATGCGCTGTGGTGTTATGTTTATGTATCTGCAGCATCCAGAAGATGAATATCTCAGCAGCTTGACAGCATCTTGACAAACTCTGCAAGAAGAACAGAAGCAGAAGAGTGTTACTAGTAACTAGTTACTGTAATAATATCGCTTTTTGCAGTAACTAGTAGTGTAACTTATTACTAATATGATTTCAGTAATAATAATACAGTTACCAACAGCTTAGTTACTTTTGATGCCTCGACCCGCTGATTTAAAATCCAACAATCAAATAATTCCTAGATTCATTTTCATAATTATCACGACTCGCACATGCATGTGATGTCTCCAGTGCAGCTTACATTCAGCAGATAGAAATATTGCATTATATTGATTTTGTCAGGAAAAAAGATGATCTGAACACTGTTGTGTGAAGCTTTACTTGACTCAGCACATTATATTACTATAATTAAACATCTTTTTGGAAAATTAAACAGTTTCTTACAAACTCATGTGATTTGATGAAATACATAATGAAATATAATCGTATATGGGTAACGTAGAAAGTACATTTAGCTTCAAGCTACACATATTAATTAATGAGATTAATACAACACTTCTACTTGAATCAATTATTGAGTGTTTGTAATAACTGCGATCCAATGTGGATTTTGGTCAAATGATGAGTCAGAAATTTATTATTAGTAACATTTATGTGGAAGATACACAGTTACAACTTCTGTGTGGTTTGAAGAAAAAGTAGTGTAACTAATTACTGTTGCCAGAAAGTAACAAGTAAAGTAACAATATTACTTTTGAAAGGAGTAACTAGTAATGAGTAACCAGTGTCGGGGAAAGTTACTTTTAAAAGTAATGCGTTACAATGTTGCGTCACTCCCTAAAAAAGTAACTAATTACGTTACTTAGTTACTTTTTATGGAAAGTAATGCGTTACAATGTTGCGTTACTACCTAAAAAATAACTAATTACGTTACTTAGTTACTTTTTATAGAAAGTAATGCGTTACAATGTTGTGTCACTCCCTAAAAAATAACTAATTACGTTACTTAGTTACTTTTTATGGAAAGTAATGCGTTACAATGTTGCGTTACTCCCTAAAAAAGTAACTAATTGCGTTACTTAGTTACTTTTTATGGAAAGTAATGCGTTACAATGTTGCGTCACTCCCTAAAAAATAACTAATTACGTTACTTAGTTACTTTTTATGGAAAGTAATGCGTTACAATGTTGCGTCACTACCTAAAAAATAACTAATTGCGTTACTTAGTTACTTTTTATGGAAAGTAATGCGTTACAATGTTGCGTTACTCCCTAAAAAAGTAACTAATTGCTTTACTTAGTTACTTTTTATGGAAAGTAATGCGTTACAATGTTGCGTTACTCCCTAAAAAAGTAACTAATTGCGTTACTTAGTTACTTTTTATGGAAAGTAATGCGTTACAATGTTGCGTCACTACCTAAAAAAGTAACTAATTGCGTTACTTAGTTACTTTTTATGGAAAGTAATGCATTACAATGTTGCGTTACTCCCTAAAAAGTAACTAATTGCGTTACTTAGTTACTTTTTATGGAAAGTAATGCATTACAATGTTGCGTTACTCCCTAAAAAGTAACTAATTGTGTTACTTAGTTACTTTTTATGGAAAGTAATGAGTTACAATGTTGCGTTACTCCCTAAAAAGTAACTAATTGCGTTACTTAGTTACTTTTTATGGAAAGTAATGCATTACAATGTTGCGTTACTCCCTAAAAAGTAACTAATTGTGTTACTTAGTTACTTTTTATGGAAAGTAATGCATTACAATGTTGCGTTACTCCCTAAAAAGTAACTAATTGCGTTACTTAGTTACTTTTTATGGAAAGTAATGCGTTACAATGTTGCGTTACTCCCTAAAAAGTAACTAATTGTGTTACTTAGTTACTTTTTATGGAAAGTAATGAGTTACAATGTTGCGTTACTACCTAAAAAAGTAACTAATTGCGTTACTTAGTTACTTTTTTTTGGAAAGTAATGCGTTACAATGTTGCGTTACTCCCTAAAAAGTAACTAATTGCGTTACTTAGTTACTTTTTATGGAAAGTAATGCGTTACAATGTTGCGTTACTCCCTAAAAAATAACTAATTACGTTACTTAGCTACTTTTTATGGAAAGTAATGCGTTACGTTACTTTCGTGTTGCTTTTTAAATATGAGCAGGGCTTGATTGTTTGTTTTTCATATAAAAAGTTATATTTATAGCAAATGTAAAGCCCTTTCACACCAAAAAGTATAATGAATAAACCTCAGGCTGAAGGAAGAGTAAATTCACGTCTGTACAGTAGAACAAGGTTCACTCTTCAGCAATTAAAAAACAATGAATCACAATTGTTAGTTTATCTAAAGTCATTTTTGCTTATTATTATGATTGAACTGGATCATCAAAGGTCAGCAGCAAAGACATCGGTTAATAAAATGGGATTAGATACATTTGTGTTCTTTAACATATTTATTTATTGCATGTTTGCATCATATTCTGAGTTTGCATTTCACTGTTTTAATTCATTTTGATGAATACTAAATCTTTTGTGAGTGAGATGAATTAATGCACCTCTGTACTTCTGATTTCTCTCAATATGGAGACTTCTCAGTCAATACATGGGAATGCATTTCAATACTTTTCTGAAAAAGTAACTTGTAAATTAAAAAGTAATGCGTTACTTTACTAGTTACTTGAAAAAGTAATCTGATTACGTAACTGGTGTTACTTGTAATGCATTGCCACCAACACTGTAGGTAATATATTACATTCTTTGAGTAACTACTGATCATTCCTCACCTTCGAAGTCCACCGTGCCGTCTCCGTTATTGTCTGCCTCTCGGACCACGGCGTCGATCTCTCGGTGGTTCATGTGTTCTCCCAGTAGTTTAGTCATAGCGTTCCTCAGCTCCTCGGTGGTGATCGAGCCGTCCCCGTCCATGTCAAACTGGAGAACAGACGTCTGTTACTTCCATTACCAACATGTAGTATACTTCAAGTTTATTTGATTAAGTATACTTAAGTAAAGTTCAAGTATATTTTTAAGTATACTTCATGTAGTAAGTATACAAATATCAGTGTACTAGTAGTAGTGTACTATTTCAATACTCCTTGAGACTAAATTGGCCCACTTTCTAGTATATAAAAGTATACTTTAAGTATAACAGTAGTAAACTTTGAGTAGTTTACATCAATGTTTTTAGCTTGTACTGCAACTATACTAAAAGTGAACTTATATATATATACTAATAGTTTACTAATTAAATACTTGTATAGCATTTTTAGTACACTTTGAAGTATAGTCTACTAGTTTAGTAGTTTTATACTGCAAGTATACTCTTTAAGTGAACTTCACATCATACTTCAAGTTTATTTTATTAAGTATACTTAAGTAAAGTTCAAGTATATTTTTAAGTATACTTTATGTAGTAAGTATACAAATATCAGTGTACTTGTAAGTGTACTATTTCAACACTCCTTGGGACTAAATTTGTCCACTTTCTTGTATATAAAAGTATACTTTAAGTATAACAGTAGTAAACTTTGAGTACACAACTAGTTATGTTTTTATCTTGTACTGCAACTATACTAAAAGTGAACTTATAGATATATTTATTTATTTATTTAGTCATTTAGCAGATGCTTTTGTCCAAAGCGACTTACAAATGAGGGCAATAGAAGCAATCAAAACCAACAAAAGTGCTATGATAAGTCTTGGTTAGCCTAACACAGTACACGTAGCAAGGTATTTTTTATTTTATATATATATATATATATATATTTTTTTTTTTATATATATATATAAAGAAAACAAGTAGATAGAATAGAAAAAAAGACAGCTAGTGTTAGTTTTTCAAGAAAAGCTAGTGCTACAGAATAAATATGCAGTTGATAAGAGGATCAAGTGTGTGTGTTTTTTTTAATAAAAAGAAGACAGATAGATAAAATAGAATTAGAATAGAGAGTGCTAGAGTTAGAGGGTCAAATAAAGATGGAAGAGATGTGTTTTTAGCTGTTTCTTGAAGATGGTTCAGGACTCAGCTGCTGGATTGAGTTGGTCAGGAGGGAACAGTTAAAGTAAAAGTCTGTGAAAGTGATCTTGTGCCTCTTTGGGATGAACAATAATGCGTCGTTCACTTGCAGAACGCAAGCTTCTAGAAGCACATAAGTCTGAAGTAATGAATTTAGGTAAAGAGGTGCAGAGCCAGAGGTGGTTTTGTAGGCAAACATTAATGCCTTGAATTTTATGCGAGCTGCTATTGGTAGCCAGTGCAGATTGATGAACTGAGGTGTGACATGCGTTCTTTTCGGCTCATTAAAGATTAACCTTGGCATTTTGGATTAACTGTAGAGGTTTGATGGAATTGGCTGGAAGACCTGCCAAGAGAGCATTGCAATAGTCCAGTCTGGACAGAACAAGAGCCTGAACAAGGAGTTGTGTTGCATGTTCCCAAAGAAAGAGCCTGATCTTCCTAATATTGTATAAAGCAAATCTGCAGGACCGGGCAGTTTTAGCAATGTGGTCTGAGAAATTCAGCTTATCATCAATCACAACTCCAAGGTTTCTGGCAGTTTTTGAAGAAGTTATGGTAGATGAGCCTAACTGGAAGGTGAAATTGTGATGAAGTGATGGAGAACAAGTAGTTCTGTGATGGTCCTTCATCCAGCAAGAAATGTCTGTTAGACATGCTGAGATGCGAGCAGCTATCATCGGATCATCAGGATGGGATGAGAGGTAGAGTTGAGTGTCATCAGCATAGCAGTGATATGAAAA
>CM041809.1:38142912-38150412 GCA_023376895.1 Aspiorhynchus laticeps | reverse complement strand
TATAATAAATATATTAAATAGTGCTGTCAAACGATTAATCGCATCCAAAATAAAAGCTTTTAATAATAATATTGGTGTATATTTATTATGTAGGCCTATATATAAATACATGTTTATATTTAAGAAAAATGTTATGCTTATATTTTAAATATATTTATATAGAATATAAATTATATGAATATATATATATATTTGTGCTGTCAAACGATTAATCGCGATTAATCGCGATTAATCGCATCCAAAATAAACGTTTTTGTATGTGTGTGTATTTATTATGTATATATAAATACACACATACATGTATATATATAAGAAAAATATGTTATGTTTATATATTAAATAGAGCTGTCAAACGATTAATCGCGATTAATCACATACAAAATAAAAGTTTTTGTTTACATACTATATGTATGTGTACTGTGTTTATTTATTATGTATATATAAATATACACACGTACAGTATATATTTTGAAAATATTTGCATGTATATACATTTTTATATTTTATATAAATATATTTAATATATAAACATACCATATTTTTCTTAAATATATACATGCATGTGTTTGTATTTATATATACATAATAAATAAATACAGTACACATACATATAGTATGTAAACAAAAACTTTTATTTTGTATGTGATTAATCGTGATTAATCGTTTGACAGCACATATATATATATATTCATATAGTTTATATTCTATATAAATATATTTAAAATATAAGCGTAACATTTTTCTTAAATATAAACATGTATGCGTGTGTATTTATATATAGGCCTACATAATAAATATACACCAATATTATTATTAAAAGCTTTTATTTTGGATGCGATTAATCACGATTAATCGTTTGACAGCACTAAATTATTACATATATTTATTTATAATACAAATTATGTGAATATAAATATACACATGTAAATATTTTCAAAATATATTCCATATGTGTGTGTATTTATATATACATAATAAATATACACAGAACACACACATATATATTATGTAAACAAAAACTTTTATTTTGTATGCGATTAATCGCGATTAATCGTTTGACAGCACTATATTTCTTTACATTTACAATGAATTTAGTCATATTCTGTATGTGTAATGTTTTGTTTTTCTACTTGCTACTTTTTAATTGCATTTTATATGATGATATGCATCAGATTTTTGCATATGATTGAAGTCACAGACGAGTGTTAACTCTTGATTCTCGTTTATGAGTTTAGATGGAACATCATCCAGTGAGTACAGTATTTTAATATGCTTCATATTCATCATTAACGGCTCATATTTACATGCACTTATATTTTTAGGCATGGTGTCGTTTCACAAAACATGTTTAGACTGGGAACAAATATATAACAGGTCAGCTTGGAAGTTTATTAAAATGACTTAGTATTTTAATATAGCCATGCATCTGCATTCAAGGGCCTAGTATTAGCTAATATCCATGCATTTTTCCACTATGTTGAATATGCAAAGGTTTTTAATCAGGATTAGTCTTCAGAATCATTCATAGATGTGATAACGGGCTGAGAACACATAGCTGTAACCGACAGGAATCATGCTGTTTTTCTGCTGATTAAAGGAGAATACAAGACGTCTTCACCATACAGATGGTGCTCAGAAGCAAAAATGCATCATATTTTGTGAGAAAGTGAAGTAAACAAACAGACACAATGCTGGGAATCAGCCCACAATTATTTAGAAACAATTATTGGATTTAATTCAGCAAATACGACGCAGTACTGTAATCATTATCATCCAAAGTCAAGGAAGATATTCTATGATAACGTGTTTTATTTATAATTTTTTTTAATCACTAGTTTAGTCCTGCTGTGTGCCACTGATGTATTTTTACTATAGTAATTCTCACAAAATGACTTTATTTAGTTAGTTTATTGACTCTCTGTAATAAACGTGGGGTGTCGCCCTTTCAGAAGGTATTACTATAAGCTGAATATGAATTACTGTATGATTAATGTGAAACCTACTGAACAACACTATTAATTATTTTTAAATGTTTGTGTAATGTGACATGGGTTTAATACGATTAATCAATACAAAATAAAAGTTTTTGTGTACATAATATAAGTGTATATAAATACACACACATGCATGTATATATTTAAGAAAATGTATATATTAAATATATAATCTAAATTATGTGAGTAAACATATATACATGTAAATAATTTGTATGTGTGTGTATTTATATACACAGCACACACACACATATATTATATAAACAAAAACTTTTATTTTGGATGCGATTAATCGTGTCCCAGCACTTATATAAACATATGCTGTCCTATATACATTTAATATATGACTATACTATCGTCTAAAGACTCCAGAACAGCACTGGAGGAGAGCACAGAAATGCGTATTTACAGTAGATTAGGAACTTTTATTTTGCGCGTCACCCGCGCTTCCGGTCGGCTCCCGCCCCGCTCCGCCATCGTGAAGTCGTGAACAAAAACCGAATGAGAGAGGGAAAGAAAACAAGGATGTAACGTTATCTGTCGAGGATATAACGCACGACGGCATGAGCAGGAATGAAGCACACACTCCCGGCGGAAGCGGAAAACCGGACTGTGGTTTAACGTTAAAGAGCTCGCTGACAGTGTCGTTAACGGATCACGACGGTGTTCGACGCATTCACACACACATGAACGGACAGACCGAGACTCGCGGTGTTAGAACTCTATTATGGCTCGCGGTTTGAGTCGCTCGTGTTTGTGAAGCGAGGCGGGAAGGATTGGCGGGATTCTCCTCAGCAGGCCGGTGCTAGCTTCCTCGAGCTAGCCGCAGTGGATCCCGCACACACGGTAAGACCGAGCCCAGAACCCCTCTGAGTTACCGACAAACCGCTCCCGGTTCCGTGCTGTGAATGCTGTTTATGATCATTATTGTTATGAGCTGTGTCACATATATTCATCGCTTCATCGTCCTCAGGCTCGTGATTGTGCAGCACCGTGTATTATTGAACCCTGACCGCAAAAGCTAGTTTATTGAACCTTTAACGTTATACAAAATATTTTGTATCATATTTGATACATCAGGCTTTTGTGGCTCATACAGCGAGAATATGAGACATTGCTGCAGATGAAATGAAATTCTGAAAGATTGTAATGTAACGTTAAGTCAATAACGGATTACTTGCATACAATACATATTGTCATTAATCAATATATCTCCCGATAATATGATATATGATGATGTATGAGCACAGAAGCAGTCATAAGTAACACATTTGTAGAAATAGACAACAATACATTGTATGAGTCAAAATTATCAATTTTTCCTTTATGCCAAAAATCATTAGGATATTAAGATCATGTTCCATGAAGATACTTAGTACCGTAAATATATCAAAACTTAATTTTTGATTATTAATATGCATTGCTAAGACTTCATTTGAACAACTTTAAAGATGATTTAATCAATATTTAGATTTTTTTGCACCCTCAGATTCCAGATTTATAAATATTGTCCTATCATAACAAACCATACATCAATGCAAAGCTATTTATTCAGCTTTCAGATGATGCATAAATCATAATTTCATAACCCTTATGACTGGTTTTGTGCTCCAGGGACACATGTTTAAATGATTAAGAGAGATAAACACTCCTCAAAACCTGATGATCGTATTTGAATATGATTTTTTAAAAACATTATTTATGGATAATCAAGTAAACCTCAGTTGCTTCAGTCCTGTAGGTATTTATCTTGCTAATAACAATATGAAAGTTATTGCATTTATGTTAAAAATCGAATGGTTTGACGGCAAAAACACCTGACATTTTTACAATCGTACTAAACCGCTTTTACAGTCTGAACGGACTCTCAGACAGAAGACGTGTGTAGATTCTGTTCAACAGGTTTTGATCATTTAGAGGCCTTATCAAATATGATGCACTATATTGCCAAAAGTATTGGCGCCCCCTTCTAATGAACAGGTTTGACTACTTTAGTAATTTCACCAAACACCAATGACTTGTAGATATGGGTTCAGTCATTTTAGACACTTACAAAACTGTTGAAACAGAGATGAAATACAATTTTTAAATACATGAATTATGTTCCCATCGTTGTTGCCACAGATTTGGAAGTGCATCTGTTCTAAAGAAGGGGGTGCCAATACTTTTGTCTATATAGTGTATGTACAAGTCATTGGTGTTTGGTGATGAGTTTTTGTCTCAAGGTCTGCATTTACAGTCACACCAGAGGTGTTAAACTGGGATTAGGACTTGGTTTTATGCAGACCAGTCAAGTTCTTCCACACTGACTCAATCAATCATTTTCTTTTTGAACCTTGTCTTATACACAGAGACATTGTCATGTTAGAATAGAAAAGAGTCCAAACTGTTGCTATAATATTAGAAGCACACAATTTCCTAGAATATCATTATATGCTTTAACATTAAGATTTGTACTCATAGAAATTACTAAAGTAGTTCATTAGAAGGGGTGCCAATACTTTTGGCAATCTAGTGTAGAAGGCATAGGGTTAACGCTGAAGTCACACTAGACTGTTATGCGTGTGAAAGTCAGTTCCTTATACTGTCTGTCCTCAGACTTCATCTGCTGTTGCTGTGTCCAGGTGAGTGGTTTAGCGTGTGCGTTCACAGCGTGATCTAATCATGACTCAGAGCATCATGGGAGGTGTGAAGATGAATTGTGAGTCAGGTGTCTGGTCCTGCTTTTGAAGCACAATTATTCTCATGCAATCATTTCAATTGTGTCTGGTTCAGATCGTGGCTCTATTTCAGTTCTTATATAATGCACTCTGTTGCTTCTGCTTTATATAGTGGCTCTTGACTGTTCGTGAACCCTTAAGAGTTTTCCGCATAAATCTGACCTTCGCTGAGACCAGACCTTCTTCTGTGCTGTTTAACTAGATGCAGAAACCAAATTAAATGCTGTATGTTTTAACTTGAGCTGCATCTTTGGTCTGAACCCAGTGGAGAAAGCATGGCTTCATCTCTGTGATGAACAACTTTGATTTGGCCTTTCAAAACACAATTATTTCTACTTCATGTGTGTTCATTGTCCTGCAGTTCAGGCTTCAGTTCACAGTTAAATGGAGAAGAGGTTGATGAGGTTCCTTTTACTAAAGGACAATTATAACACTTCTCATTTAAAGGAACACTCCACTTTATTTGAGAAATAGGCTCATTTTATATCTCCCCAAGAGTTAAACTTCACCGTGTTTGAATCCATTCAGCCGATGTCTGGCGGTAGCACTTTTATCATTGAATCTGATTAGACCGTTAGCATCACTCTCAAAAATGATTAAAGAGTTTCTATATTTCTCCTATTTAAAGCTTGACGCTTCTGTAGTTACATCGAGTACTAAGACTGACGGAAAATGATAAGTTGTGATTTTCTAGGCCGATATGTCTAGGAACTATACTCTCATTCCGGCGTAATAATCAAGGAGCTTTACTGCCGTATCATGAGTGCAGCAGATGATATTACACAGAGCCTGAAAGTAGTCCCCAGCTAGGTAACTAGTCATGATACAGCCTGAAAGTAGTCCCCAGCTAGGTAACTAGTCATGATACAGCCTGAAAGTAGTCCCCAGCTAGGTAACTAGTTATGATATAGCCTGAAAGTAGTCCCCAGCTAGGTGACTAGTTATGATATAGTCTGAAAGTAGTCCCCAGCTAGGTAACTAGTTATGATATAGCCTGAAAGTAGTCCCCAGCTAGGTGACTAGTTATGATATAGCCTGAAAGTAGTTCCCAGCTAGGTAACTAGTTATGATATAGCCTGAAAGTAGTCCCCAGCTAGGTAACTAGTTATGATATAGCCTGAAAGTAGTCCCCAGCTAGGTAACTAGTTATGATATAGCCTGAAAGTAGTCCCCAGCTAGGTAACTAGTTATGATATAGCCTGAAAGTAGTCCCCAGCTAGGTAACTAGTTATGATATAGCCTGAAAGTAGTCCCCAGCTAGGTAACTAGTCATGATACAGCCTGAAAGTAGTCCCCAGCTAGGTAACTAGTCATGATACAGCCTGAAAGTAGTCCCCAGCTAGGTAACTAGTCATGATACAGCCTGAAAGTAGTCCCCAGCTAGGTAACTAGTTATGATATAGCCTGAAAGTAGTCCCCAGCTAGGTAACTAGTTATGATATAGCCTGAAAGTAGTCCCCAGCTAGGTAACTAGTTATGATATAGCCTGAAAGTAGTCCCCAGCTAGGTAACTAGTTATGATATAGCCTGAAAGTAGTCCCCAGATAGGTAACTAGTTATGATATAGCCTGAAAGTAGTCCCCAGATAGGTAACTAGTTATGATATAGCCTGAAAGTAGTCCCCAGATAGGTAAGTAGTTATGATATAGCCTGAAAGTAGTCCCCAGCTAGGTAACTAGTTATGATATAGCCTGAAAGTAGTCCCCAGATAGGTAACTAGTTATGATACAGCCTGAAAGTAGTCCCCAGCTAGGTAACTAGTTATGATACAGCCTGAAAGTAGTCCCCAGCTAGGTAACTAGTTATGATATACCCGGGGACTACTTTCAGGCGCTGCGTAACATCACTGCGAGAGTGAGAGTATAGTATACTATATTCATATCGGCCTAGAAAATCACAACTTTTCATTTTCCGTCGGATAATAATCAACACTGTATGCAGACATTTATAATTTGAGTTTATGGGCATTTAATGGCTTTTCAATGATAAATGTGTCGTTATTTGACACACTGTTTCTCGCTTAATGCAGATTAGTGGGATTTGTTTCATGCATCAACAGAAAACACCATAAAGACTGATTTAAGAACTGATATCAGTTCAACAATATGAAGATGGAGTCAAATGTAATAATTGATAGTCAGCCCAGCTCTACTAGTCGCAGGATAGAGCATTCTTACGGGTTTCTAGCTGTGCTTAATTTTACTCAGATGCCGTTATGCTCTATATTTGCCCACTTTTGATATAGATGAATGTTTCTATTATTGGTTTGTTGGAATTAATTGTTAATGATTTGTTGAAGAAATATAGGACAGGCCTTTTATGCATCATGTTAGAGATTCGTGGGTTCATGCTGTATGTAAATATGTGACTCTGGAGCACAAAAGCAGTCATAAGTAACAAAATTATTAATTTTTCTTTTATGCCAAAAATCATTAGGATATTAAGATCATGTTCCATGAAGATATTTTGTAAATTTCCTACCATAAATATATCAAAACTTAATTATTGATTAGTAATATGCATTGCTAAGAACTTAATTTGAACAACTTTAAAGGTGATTTTCTCAATATTTAGATTTTTTTGCACCCTCAGATTCCAGATTTTCAAATATTGTCCAATCATAACAAACCATACATCAATGGAAAGCTATTTATTCAGCTTTCAGATGATGCATACATCTCAATTTCATAAAATTGACCCTTATGACTTTTGTGCTCCAGGGTCACATATGGTCACTCCATTCCTGTTTCCTCAGATGTTAATGTGCATACTCCCTGTTGTGTGTG
>CM041809.1:38130412-38137912 GCA_023376895.1 Aspiorhynchus laticeps | reverse complement strand
GGCTCTTCACAAGCCTCGCTCAGGGAAGAGCATGTACTGACCCGCTAGCACTGTTTACATTTACTACAATTGATAGCTTTCAGTCACGTGACCGGTTCGAAGACTTGGAGGGCAAAACATCCATAGAACTGCAGCACAAGCTTGTCAATTTTTCATCTGCAAATATTTAGATCACAATAAAACAAAGGTATTTCTGAACAAAATGCAAATTTTGGCCATTTGCGATCCATATTAAGCACCCGCGGCAGTATTTCAATCATTAACCAGTGCAACAAAACATAGTAAAAACACTTAAAGTGCCTTAATATATTTAAAACCCTAATATTAAAAATCAAATTCAGTATTCACCATATTAATGATGCATAGTTTACATGATGAGGCCGGAATATGAACGCAGTCAGAGTTTTCCTTCTAATGGGTTTCTATGGGAAGCATTTAATGTGGCGTTCCTATAAGAGTGTGACATCACGTGACAACTATCAATAACACTTGTCACTTGCTAACAGCAATTATGCCTTTTCTTTCTCTCCGCCTTGCTCTTTTCTGTGTCTGCCGCTCGTTGTGCTGCTTCTGCAGCTGGTGATGGAGTACTGTTTGGGCTCGGCCTCGGATCTGCTGGAAGGTGAGTCAATTGTTTCTAGAAGCACGTTCAGAGCCGTTCGTCAGATGCAGAAGTGTAACATGATGCAGAAACTAAAAACAGCATCCCGTTGTGTTCTTCCTCTTTCCCTCAGTGCACAAGAAACCGTTACAGGAAGTGGAGATTGCAGCAATTACCCATGGTGCATTGCAGGGCTTGGTATACCTCCACTCGCACAACATGATACACAGGTACAGAGCCGCTCCATTCTCGGTTTCAACAATAGCATGGTGCGAAATAGGTGTTATAGTGTTCAGTAATATTATAATTGTGGCTTCAACAGTGTGGAAGCTGACTTTATGGTTTGTTATGATCGGACAATATTTGGCTGAGATACAACTATTTGGAATCTGAGGTAGGGCTGTGCGATATGACGATATATATCGGATGGACGAAATAAAAAGTCTATCGTTTCATATTTTGCTCTATCGTTTATTTCGTGGTGTCGCTAATACATTGTTTACAGTAATACTTGTTCATAATTTGGATGACTGCGATCTTTACACGCCACCACGGGGCGTGACGCGGAGACGGAAGCAGGTGGCTCCGAGCAGGAGCACGATCAGACACGACCAGGAGCTCGTTCCTAAACGAGGGACTACATCTGTAGCATGGACACGTGTTTTTAAGCACAGCCGTTTTAAAACAACCGATTTTAATCTGTTGAAACACAAACAACAGAGCTATATGTGTGCGCCGTCTCTGTTTCTGTGTGAGAGGACCGCGCTTTTTTTTGCAGCTTTATTGGACTTGAACGATTACATAAACACACTTATATGCGTAACAATCCCCGTCTTTGCAAGTATCCTCATAAACACAGTGATTTAGGTCTTAAGAGAGAAAACAGCTGAAAACAACGCACATGTAACAGTGTATTGATCCGGACTTCGGTCTTAAAGGGGAAGCGCTCCAATATTCGTCTTGTCTGCCATTAATCAAACAACTCTCACTGCTCTTGACTATATCACTTTTGTAACTTTAATAAGAATAAATAAAAAAATAATATTTATATATATCCTATAGAATCTATACACAATACACATGTTAATTATATCTAATTAATTTACACAATGTATGTAGCATTTCTTATTTATGTAGGTTTTTGTCCTATTGCTTGCAATTAGTTTCTTATCCTTATTTCATCACTGATTGTTTATCTTCAGTGAGCTTGAGTTTTTGTTTTTGTCTCTTTTTAGGATTTATTCAATTTAATTTCACTTTATTGTTGGGATTTCTTCCAAATATTGTTTCGCATCCAATAGCATTTACTGTCTAACATTAATTCACATCAATACACATTACACAATACAATACACACACACACAAAGGCATGTTCGTACACATCAAACATCATTTTTGTTTTATATTGTATTTTTTACATTGTATTATATTTCTATTAGTTTGATATTGACATTGGTGACAAGGATTATGAAAATTCTATGGTATCAAAGCTTTAATATCATAAAAAAAGTTTAAAGAAAAAAAATAACTATACCATGATATATATCGTTATCGTGATATAGAATTAGTCATATCGTGATATAAGATTTTGGTCATATCGCCCACCCCTAATCTGAGGGTGCAAAAAAATCAAAATACTGAGAAAATCACCTTTAAAGTTGCCCAAATGTAGTAAATAAGGCGTGCTTTTTTCCCGAATATCAGCATGATTCTAAATGTGATATTGACTTTATGCACCGGTTCTTAAAAACAAGAAGTTAACAGTGCGATTTATATTTTAGACACACTATTGTCTATTTTTACTCGCATTCGCAAACTAAACAGTTCCAGACAAAGTCACAACAGAGCTGAATAAACACGGATGAATGAATCTGTCTTTATGAACGAATCAATGATTCAGTTCGTTAGTTATAAAGACTGATTTTCTGAATGAATTGGTTGAGTGAATTATTCAATGACTCACTGATGAAGACAGTGACTTGCTGCCATCTACGAGTGGTTTAGTTTCATATTTAATTTTTTTAAAAATCATTACATTTTACAACATTCAAATATTGTATCTCATAGCATTATTAATGTAGATGCATCTTCTGTGCCACCCCTGCAGTGTAAAAATTAATTTTATTGGTGCTTATTTCATATTTCTGGTAACAGCCTATGGTTGTAATTTATTCATTTGAAATAAAAGATGATTCATAAATCTAATAAGGTTAGAGAACGTTGCTCATAATGGCACAAATGCCCCTGGAAGTCAATTTTAGGTGGCAAATGTTGTACCTTAATGAAAAAGCTGCTGTGAACGAACCAGTGCACAGAATATTAATATGAAAATGTTGGGGAAATATCAGCTCTCTGCTGTCGCCTTAAACGAGATGTGTTTGTTCCTCGACAGGGATGTGAAAGCAGGGAACATCTTACTGACCGAGCCTGGACAGGTCAAACTGGGAGACTTCGGTTCGGCCTCCATCGCTGCTCCTGCCAACTCCTTCGTGGGCACACCGTACTGGTACAGAAACACTTCCCATTCCTTACACATTTGGCAGAAATACACTCACTAAGTAAGTGGTTTACTCAGACGTCAGATGGATCTGATGAGGGTTGTGCTGTGTTTGTAGGATGGCTCCGGAGGTCATCCTCGCCATGGATGAAGGCCAGTATGACGGGAAGGTTGACGTGTGGTCACTCGGCATCACCTGCATAGAGCTTGGTGAGGCGTCTCTGCTGTACAGAGGAGGGTTGGGTATCGATTCCGATTCCAATAAGATGAAAAATCCAATATAAAAGATGTCATTTTACGAAGCATTCTGAATAACACAAGAATCAGCAGCCTACAGAAGAGGAGCTTTTGTCTATGCTTTTAACAGAAATACCACAGCAAAAACTACTAGACTTATATAAATGTCAAATATTGAAGTGTTAAAGACAAGTAAACAGTTAGTAATAAAAGAGGAACGAACAAATCAATCAGCAACAGCATAAATACAACTGAACCGAATTCCAGGTACAGAAACTGATTAAAAGTTTAAAAACATTGCACGGGTTTCTTTTCGTAAAAAAACATAGATTATTAATTGAAGTTATCAAAGATATTCAGTTTGTTCTTTGATTAACATTAATAACAGGTGGTGTGTTTATTAGGCTGCTGTCTCTTTAACACCGAACGCACGCAGATATAATAAATACTGTACACAAGCGATTTCTTTCTCATGTTTACGTTCACGTAAGACATAACCGGCTGTGTTTATGATGATAAACTGACGTAGTTTTCTGCATACTGGTCGATAAATATGAAAGAAGCCAGTTCCGGCTCTGTGGAAACACACAGAACGGTTCAAGAACGAACACAAATCACATTAAAATGCGAACGCAGGAATCGTTACGCAGAATCATCGAAATGCATGCATCATATCGAACACCTGGTTCTTGGAAATTTGGAAGCGGTTCTAAAATGGAACCGGTTTTCGAGACCCAACCCTAGTCCAGAACCTGTTTAAAGAGCCTGCTGTGATGAAATGTACCTTTTTTAAGGCGAGGTTAATAGGGTAAAGAAATTAACTAATAGTTATCACCTTACTTACCTAGTTGATCGATTACATTGATAATTGCAAACATTTTTTGTATTGCAAGCTTTCTAAAATGTTAGGTTTAAATATGCAAATGAGGCATTATTTAATGAAATATGCGCTAATTTGCATACATTTCTAGAATAAAAATCTAAACACTGGATGAAGTTGGTTTCAAAATTCTTATTTCATTTTATTGACATTAGAGTCAAAAGTTTTTACACAGAATTTTGTCACTCCATAATTCAGAAAATACTTAGAACAGACAGAAAACAATACATTTTCAAAATTTTTGGGGGAATAAAATGTTGTATATAATCAAGCAAATTATATATGAACAAATCCCACCTTCAGGATATAGACAGGAATAAAGATGTAAAGTTTTGAAATATAGATTTATGGCTCAATGTAGGAGAGAAAACGGCCTTTAAAAATATATATTGCAATTGAAATCTATTGACACAAATAGATAAAGTGCTATAAAACAGTGTCTTTTGGATGTTTTCTTTCCAATAGTCTGAAAAAATACTTTATGAAAAGCCCAAAATCTCAAATTTGACAGGTGCATGACGTCTCGCCTTAACAGTCTGTGCAGCACATCGGTGGCTTGCTGTTGATCTCCACAGACAATAATATTAAATTATTGTTTACAGTCTTATGCTTATAATACAAGCCTCGCAGCTAACTGTTTCCTTCTCCTGTGTTGTAGCGGAGAGAAAGCCTCCCTTGTTTAATATGAATGCTATGAGTGCCTTATACCACATCGCCCAGAACGAGAGCCCGGTCCTGCAGTCCAATCACTGGTACAGGCTTCACACACTTTACATATTCATCAAGCGTTCTGATTGGATATTACAGACAATCCTCAAAGCATAAAACCATTTTTGAAAACACTTATATAAGCATTTGTATTATATAATATACTATAGTGTATGTATGTAGCCTTCAAATGTGTCTTAATTTGGTAAATGGATTAGATTAAGTAATGTTTGTTTATTACTAATAATTAGGGGTGGTGATACAACCAAGATATTATATCATGGTATGAGTGATTGTTTCATAATAACAATATAAGTGTCTCTGCAGCACAAAAGCAGTCATGAGTAACACAGGTATATTTGTAGCAATAGACAACAATACATTGTATGGGTCAAAATTAATTTTTCTTTTATGCCAAAAATTATTAAGATCATGATCCATGAAGATATTTCTTACCGTAAATATATCAAAACTTATTTTTTGATTAGTAATATGCATTAAGAACTTTAATTTGAACAACTTTAAAGGTGATTTTCTCAATATTTTGATTTTTTTTTAAATATAGTAGTTAGATTAAGTAATGTTTATTACTAAAAATTAGGGGGGGGGGGTGATTAGGGCTGGGACAAAAAAAATCTTTTTTTTTTTCATATCAGTCGATATCGATAATCATCACGATAAATGTCAAATCAATTATTTCTTTCAAGTTTAAAGTTGGAATTTTGCTCAAGTTAAAGTTGTAGAAATTAATTTTCCTTAAAATAAACTGTATTTATTAGTTGCTGCATGCTCTGAGTGATATTGTTTCAAATCAAGAAACAGATTCGGGTTGCCTGATAATATTAATAATAATATCACTTTTTTTTGTCTAGAAATACACATTTGATAGTAGCTTGAGTTTGGATGCAGAGATTAAATTTTAGTTCATTTTTAAAATCAGTAACATCTTTATAAATTGTAGCAACCTCAGTTTTATATGGTTACAATTATTCTGACCAAGTTTTATTTTTAATTAAGCATTGGTCTCCCATAGTAGCATACATTTAAATCATGATAAAACCACACACATAGCACCTCAATACCATGGTAAAAATATAACACTGTGGTTTTTAGGAAGCCTATTTGAATAAAAAACACTAGTCTAAAAACATTCAGTATCAATGCACACATGCACTTAATCACAAATACATACGCTATAATTATATACAATTACTCCTGTAATAAAACTCAATGTGAATATGCCACAATACCACGGTGCAGTGAGTGTTACTACAGTAACTACAAATATATCGTGATTATTATCGTTATTGAATTATCGCCCAGCCCTAGTGATGATACAAGCAAGATGGTATGAGTGATTGTGTTTCATACTAACAATATATGTAATATTTTTATAGAATTGTTAATGATTTGCATGTTTTGTTTCCGAACCTCTCAGGTCGGATTATTTCCGTAACTTCGTAGACTCGTGTCTGCAGAAGATCGTCCAGGACAGACCTACCTCTGATGTGCTGCTTAAAGTAAACCTCTTTTAAAGCCTCTTTCTAAACGTGTAGGACTCTATGAAATCAGTGTGATTTTTTTTACCAAATTATGTTTTTTCCATCTTAATTTTCCTTTTTAATGGTCAGATTAAATTTCATTAATCAAAAAGCATGTCTAATTAATTAAAATCATGAAACTTATACAATTTAACATTAATTTATTGTTTGTTTAGGGCCGTATGAAATGTTTTATTTTTTTCTCACCTTATGTTTTATTGTTACCAAATTCTGTGTTTTATCACGTATAATTATTTGAATGCATACAAACAATTTTATTTATTTTTACAGTATCTTATGAAATGTCCCCCCCCCCCCTCAGAATTTCTGTGTTGTGTATTTAAATTTTACTGATTATCAGATGAAGACATAAAACATTGATTTAATTTATATTTTAATTAATGAAAATGAAACACATGAATTTTTTTGGCAATTTAGTACATTCTACTAAATAATAGTAATATAGCTATTTCTGACACAATGTCTTCAAGTTAAACAGGACTTTTATTTTGACGGGTTGCCGAGTAAAGTTCTGTGTGTATATGATATGACTAGTTTTACTCAAATGAAATGGTAAAATGCTGGTTTTGATCAGTTTTGGAGATATTGTTGATGTATTTATGTCTTCATTGAGACGTCAGACGCTGAAATCACGCGCTCTGTGTATGTAGTAAACAAAACCCTGCTCCATTCACACAGAGACACATGCAGGATTCAGATTTACATCAGATACTAGTCCAGATCACCATTTGATTTAAGACCTGCTTTTGATTAATGCATCCAAACTTTGACAAACTCCGTGACATTAAACTATAAATTCAGTTTTTATGACTGGATTCCGTCTGTGTTTTCTGCATCGTGGTGATCATAGAGTCCTAAACGTGATGCGTTCCAGACGCTGTGGTTCTGAGCTGATCCTCTGGGCTTTGTTTCTCCAGCATCACTTCCTGTGCCGCGAGCGTCCGGTGACGGCGGTGATGGATCTGATCGCACGCACTAAAGACGCTGTGAGGGAGCTGGATAACCTGCAGTACCG
>CM041809.1:38112912-38125412 GCA_023376895.1 Aspiorhynchus laticeps | reverse complement strand
TAAACATGTCATTTTTGTTGCACTTTTAATATATAAATTTTTAAATTGTACAAGTTTCATGATTTTAATTAATTAGACATGCTTTTTGATTAATACAATTTAATTTGACCATTAAAAAGGAGTCCAGGAAAAACTGAATTTAGAAAAAAATAAAACTGAATTCATAGAGCACTAGATTAAGACCGACTGCACGGATCCAGTGTAATGATGGACTCTGTTTCTGTCCCAGCTGTTTATGATGCAGATGTTTACTGTTGATGAATAGCATCATATGATCAGTCTTGGTCGTGTCTATAAAGCAGACGTCATGTTCTGTTGCAGATGTTATTTCCAGCTGAGCTCCGTCTCATTTGTGTTTAATGCCCTCTGGTGTCTGTAGGACGTGGAGCAGTACATGCTGCGGACGGGTACGGTGAACAGCATGGAGAGCTCCCACTCGCTGCCGTCCATGTCCATCAGCGCCAGCTCCCAGAGCTCTTCTGTGAACAGCCTCGCGGACGGCTCGGACGACAGCGGAGAGATGGTCATGATGCAGGAGGGCGAGCATACGGTGACCTCTAACAGCTCAGTGCTGCACAAACCTCTGGTACGGCTTCGACTGAGCCACGTGTGCTCAAACACTTCAGTCCTTTACATTACATTTGCAGCATCATCGGCTGAATGGATTCAAACACGGTAGCTATTTAACTCTTGGGGAGATATAAAATGAGCCTATTTACAAAAAAAGTTAAACAACAGCAAAAAATAAAAATTCTAGCGTCATGCAATCTTTTATCAACACTTTGAATACGGGTACGTTTCATTAAAAAGCAACATTCAGAACAAAAGGCCGAGAAAACCATGTTTTTGTCAAAGACTCTGATTCAGATTTAGAGCAATAATCAAAACACAGACGAGTCGATCGCTTCCATCAACACATCCAAAGCTCGCACACTCCTGGATCAACATTGCATTCACTAACACAAGGCAGTTTTGATTCATATAACGATTAAAGTTTGTTGATCGTGTTATTTTACAGATGGATCTGTTTACATATGCGATCACGGTAACACTTTAGAATAGAGAACACTTTAACTACGACTTTTCCCTCAATAAACTCCTAATTTGCTGCTTATTAATAGTTAGTGCGGTAGTTGTTAAGTTTAGGATTAGGGATGTAGAATAAGGCATTAATATGTGCTTAATTACTACTAATAAATGGTTAATATTCTAGTAATATGCATGCTAATAAGCAACTAGTTAAGAGACTCCTTAATGAGAGATGTGTAGGAGCTCCTACTGTATAACCGTGAAAACATGGCGTGGAAGGAGTTAATGGTTTTATATCAATATTAATTTTTAAGAAACTATGATCCTTTTTTTTCAGAGTTGTTAAAGTTCAAAAGAACAGCATTTACTTGAAATACATATTTTTTTCGTTATTAATGTCTTTTAATGTTACTTTTAACATCGTCTTAATTTTCCCAAACTTTTAAATGGTAGTTTATTACAGTTTCCACACAAATATTGTGCAGTACAACTGTTTTCAACATTATAATAATCATAAATGTTTCTTGAGCAGCATATTATTATGATTTCTGAAGATCATGTGACACTGAAGACTGGAGTAATGATGCTGAAAATACAGCTTTGATCACAGAAATAAATTAGTTTAACACATTCACATAGAAAACAGTTGTTTTACATTGTAATAATATTTCAGTTTTACTGTATTTTTGATCAGATAAATGCAGCATTGATGAGCATCAGAGACATCATCTAAAAACATTATAAATTCTTTATTATTCCAAGCCTAAATGCACATTTGTCCCCCACAGATCCATGATAACATCTACGACGACCCCTACCAGCCGGAGGTGGACTCCCAGCAGCAGGGCCCCTCTGGGGGCCGCCGGCGCAGGGGACGGGACCACTTCGCCACCATCCGCACGGCCTCGCTGGTGACCCGTCAGATCCAGGAGCACGAGCAGGGCTCGGCGCTCAGAGAGCAGATGTCCAGATACAAGCGCATGAGGAGGCAGCACCAGAAGCAGCTGATGGCTCTGGAGAACAAGCTGAAGGCAGAGATGGACGAACATCAGCTGAGGCTCGACAAAGAGCTGGAGACGCAGAGGAACAGCTTCAGCAGTGAAGCAGACAAGCTCGGCAAGAAGCACCAGGCCATCCTGGAGAAAGAGGTGAGTGTCGCATCACTACGATAGATGGATGGATGGATGGATAGATGGAACGATAGATAGATGGATAGAATGATAGGTAGACAGAGAGACAGACAGATAGATAGATGGATAGATGTATAGACAGACAGATAGATGGATGGAAAGGATGACAGAAAAAGAAAAAAGCGAATGAGAGCGAAACGGAAAAGCAGGGATGGAGCTGTCGATGGCATGAGCAGAAATGAAGTTCTGTTCTTCACTCCTCCTCCTCTCTCTGTTCTGTTCTTCACTCCTCCACTCCGCTCTGTTCTTCAACCCTCCTCCTCTCTGTTCTGTTCTTCACTCCTCCTCCACTCCGCTCTGTTCTTCAACCCTCCTCCTCTGTTCTTCACTCCTCCTCCACTCCGCTCTGTTCTTCACTCCTCCTCCTCTCTCTGTTCTGTTCTTCACTCCTCCTCTCCGCTCTGTTCTTCACTCTTCCTCCTCTCTGTTCTGTTCTTCACTCCTCCTCCACTCCGCTCTGTTCTTCAACCCTCCTCCTCTGTTCTTCACTCCTCCTCCTCTCCGCTCTGTTCTTCACTCCTCCTCCTCTCCGCTCTGTTCTTCACTCCTCCTCCTCTCCGCTCTGTTCTTCACTCCTCCTCCTCTCTCTGTTCTGTTCTTCACTCCTCCTCTACGCTCTGTTCTTCAACCCTCCTCCTCTGTTCTTCACTCCTCCTCCACTCCGCTCTGTTCTTCACTCCTCCTCCTCTCCGCTCTGTTCTTCACTCCTCCTCCTCTCCGCTCTGTTCTTCACTCCTCCTCCTCTCTCTGTTCTGTTCTTCACTCCTCCTCTACGCTCTGTTCTTCAACCCTCCTCCTCTGTTCTTCACTCCTTCTCCTCTCTCTGTTCTGTTCTTCACTCCTCCTCCTCTCTGTTCTGTTCTTCACTCCTCCTCCACTCCGCTCTGTTCTTCAACCCTCCTCCTCTGTTCTTCACTCCTCCTCCACTCCGCTCTGTTCTTCACTCCTCCTCCTCTCTCTGTTCTGTTCTTCACTCCTCCTCCTCTCCGTTCTGTTCTTCACTCCTCCTCCACTCCGCTCTGTTCTTCAACCCTCCTCCTCTGTTCTTCACTCCTCCTCCACTCCGCTCTGTTCTTCACTCCTCCACTCCGCTCTGTTCTTCACTCCTCCACTCCGCTCTGTTCTGTTCTTCACTCCTCCTCCACTCTGCTCTGTTCTTCAACCCTCCTCCTCTGTTCTTCACTCCTCCACTCTGCTCTGTTCTTCACTCTTCCTCCTCTCCGCTCTGTTCTTCACTCCTCCTCCTCTCTCTGTTCTGTTCTTCACTCCTCCACTCCGCTCTGTTCTTCAACCCTCCTCCTCTCTGTTCTGTTCTTCACTCCTCCTCCACTCCGCTCTGTTCTTCAACCCTCCTCCTCTGTTCTTCACTCCTCCTCCACTCCGCTCTGTTCTTCACTCCTCCTCCTCTCTCTGTTCTGTTCTTCACTCCTCCTTCCTCTCCGCTCTGTTCTTCACTCTTCCTCCTCTCTGTTCTGTTCTTCACTCCTCCTCTCCGCTCTGTTCTTCAACCCTCCTCCTCTGTTCTTCACTCCTCCACTCTGCTCTGTTCTTCACTCTTCCTCCTCTCCGCTCTGTTCTTCACTCCTCCTCCTCTCTCTGTTCTGTTCTTCACTCCTCCACTCCGCTCTGTTCTTCAACCCTCCTCCTCTCTGTTCTGTTCTTCACTCCTCCTTCCTCTCCGCTCTGTTCTTCACTCCTCCTCCTCTCTGTTCTGTTCTTCACTCCTCCTCCACTCCGCTCTGTTCTTCAACCCTCCTCCTCTGTTCTTCACTCCTCCTCCACTCCGCTCTGTTCTTCACTCCTCCTCCTCTGTTCTGTTCTTCACTCCTCCTCCTCTCCGCTCTGTTCTTCACTCCTCCTCCTCTCTGTTCTGTTCTTCACTCCTCCTCCACTCCGCTCTGTTCTTCAACCCTCCTCCTCTGTTCTTCACTCCTCCTCCACTCCGCTCTGTTCTTCACTCCTCCTCCTCTCTCTGTTCTGTTCTTCACTCCTCCTCTCCGCTCTGTTCTTCACTCTTCCTCCTCTCTGTTCTGTTCTTCACTCCTCCTCCACTCCGCTCTGTTCTTCAACCCTCCTCCTCTGTTCTTCACTCCTCCTCCTCCTCCGCTCTGTTCTTCACTCCTCCTCCTCTCCGCTCTGTTCTTCACTCCTCCTCCTCTCCGCTCTGTTCTTCACTCCTCCTCCTCTCTCTGTTCTGTTCTTCACTCCTCCTCTACGCTCTGTTCTTCAACCCTCCTCCTCTGTTCTTCACTCCTCCTCCACTCCGCTCTGTTCTTCACTCCTCCTCCTCTCCGCTCTGTTCTTCACTCCTCCTCCTCTCCGCTCTGTTCTTCACTCCTCCTCCTCTCTCTGTTCTGTTCTTCACTCCTCCACTCCGCTCTGTTCTTCAACCCTCCTCCTCTCTGTTCTGTTCTTCACTCCTCCTCCACTCCGCTCTGTTCTTCAACCCTCCTCCTCTGTTCTTCACTCCTCCTCCTCTCTCTGTTCTGTTCTTCACTCCTCCTCCTCTCTGTTCTGTTCTTCACTCCTCCTCTCCGTTCTGTTCTTCAACCCTCCTCCTCTCTGTTCTGTTCTTCACTCCTCCTCCACTCCGCTCTGTTCTTCACCCTCCTCCTCTGTTCTTCACTCCTCCTCCACTCCGCTCTGTTCTTCACTCCTCCACTCCGCTCTGTTCTTCACTCCTCCACTCCGCTCTGTTCTGTTCTTCACTCTGTTCTTCCTCCACTCTCCTCTGTTCTTCACTCCTCCTCTCTGCTCTGTTCTTCACTCCTCCTCCTCTCCGTTCTGTTCTTCACTCCTCCTCCTCTCCGTTCTGTTCTTCACTCCTCCTCTCTGTTCTGTTCTTCACTCCTCCTCTCTGTTCTGTTCTTCACCCTCCTCCTCTGTTCTTCACTCTCTCCACTCTGTTCTGTTCTTCACCCTCCTCCTCTGTTCTTCACTCTGTTCTGTTCTTCACTCCTCCTCCACTCTGTTCTGTTCTTCAACCCCCTCCTCTCCTCTGTTCTTCACCCTCCTCCTCTGTTCTTCACTCCTCCACTCTGTTCTGTTCTTCACTCCTCCACTCTGCTCTGTTCTTCAACCCTCCTCCTCTGTTCTTCACTCCTCTACTCCGCTCTGTTCTTCACTCCTCCTCCTCTCTGTTCTGTTCTTCAACCCTCCTCCACTCCGCTCTGTTCTTCAACCCTCCTCCTCTGTTCTTCACTCCTCCTCCACTCCGCTCTGTTCTTCACTCCTCCACTCCGCTCTGTTCTGTTCTTCACTCCTCCTCCACTCTGCTCTGTTCTTCAACCCTCCTCCTCTGTTCTTCACTCCTCCACTCCGCTCTGTTCTTCAACCCTCCTCCTCTGTTCTTCACTCCTCCACTCTGCTCTGTTCTTCACTCCTCCTCCACTCTGTTCTGTTCTTCACTCCTCCTCCTCTCCGTTCTGTTTTTCACTCCTCCTCCTCCTCCTCGCCGTTCTGTTCTTCCCTCCTCCTCTCTGTTCTGTTCTTCATTCCTCCTCCTCTCCGTTCTGTTTTTCACTCCTTCTCCTCCCCCTCTCCGTTCTGTTCTTCACTCCTCCTCCTCCACTCCGCTCTGTTCTTCACTCCTCCTCCTCTCTGTTCTGTTCTTCACTCCTCCTCCCCCTCTCTGTTCTGTTCTTCACTCCTCCTCCTCTCCGTTCTGTTCTTCACTCCTCCTCCTCTCCGCTCTGTTCTTCACTCCTCCTCCTCTCCGTTCTGTTCTTCACTCCTCCCCCTCTCTGTTCTGTTCTTCACTCCTCCTCCTCTCCGTTCTGTTCTTCACTCCTTCTCCTCTCTGTTCTGTTCTTCACTCCTCCTCTCCGTTCTGTTCTTCACTCCTCCTCCTCTCTGTTCTGTTCTTCACTCCTCCTCCTCTCTGTTCTGTTCTTCACTCCTCCTCCTCTCTGTTCTGTTCTTCACTCCTCCTCCTCTCCGTTCTGTTCTTCACTCCTCCTCCTCTCTGTTCTGTTCTTCACTCCTCCTCCTCTCTGTTCTGTTCTTCACTCCTCCTCCTCTCTGTTCTGTTCTTCACTCCTCCTCCTCTCTGTTCTGTTCTTCACTCCTCCTCCTCTCTGTTCTGTTCTTCACTCCTCCTCCTCTCCGTTCTGTTCTTCACTCCTCCTCTCCGTTCTGTTCTTCACTCCTCTCCGTTCTGTTCTTCACTCCTCCTCCGTTCTGTTCTTCACTCCTCCTCCTCCGTTCTGTTCTTCACTCCTCCTCCGTTCTGTTCTTCACTCCTCCTCCTCTCCGCTCTGTTCTTCACTCCTCCTCCTCTCTGTTCTGTTCTTCACTCCTCCTCCTCTCCGTTCTGTTCTTCACTCCTCCTCCTCTCTCTGTTCTGTTCTTCATTCCTCCTCCTCTCTCTGTTCTGTTCTTCACTCCTCCTCCTCTCTGTTCTGTTCTTCACTCCTCCTCCTCTCCGCTCTGTTCTTCACTCCTCCTCCTCTCTGTTCTGTTCTTCACTCCTCCTCCTCTCCGTTCTGTTCTTCACTCCTCCTCCTCTCTCTGTTCTGTTCTTCACTCCTCCTCCTCTCTCTGTTCTGTTCTTCACTCCTCCTCCTCTCTCTGTTCTTCACTCCTCCTCCTCCTCCTCTCTCTGTTCTTTTCTTCACTCATCCTCCTCCTCTCTGTTCTGTTCTTCACTCCTCCTCTCTGTTCTGTTCTTCACTCCTCCTCCTCCTCTCTCTGTTCTTTTCTTCACTCATCCTCCTCCTCTCTGTTCTGTTCTTCACTCCTCCTCTCTGTTCTGTTCTTCACTCCTCCTCCTCCTCCTCTCTCTGTTCTTCACTCCTCCTCTCTCTGTTCTTCACTCCTCCTCCTCCTCCTCTCTCTGTTCTTCACTCCTCCTCCTCCTCTCTCTGTTCTTCACTCCTCCTCCTCCTCCTCTCTCTGTTCTTCACTCCTCCTCTCTGGTCTGTTCTTCACTCCTCCTCCTCCTCTCTCTGTTCTTCACTCCTCCTCTCTCTGTTCTTCACTCCTCCTCCTCCTCCTCCTCTCTCTGTTCTTCACTCCTCCTCCTCCTCTCTGGTCTGTTCTTCACTCCTCCTCTCTGGTCTGTTCTTCACTCCTCCTCCTCCTCCTCTCTCTGTTCTTCACTCCTCCTCCTCCTCCTCTCTCTGTTCTTCACTCCTCCTCCTCCTCTCTGTTCTTCACTCCTCCTCCTCTCTGTTCTTCACTCCTCCTCCTCCTCCTCCTCCTCCTCTCTGTTCTTCACTCCTCCTCCTCTCTGTTCTTCACTCCTCCTCCTTCCTCTGTTCTTCACTCCTCCTCTCTGGTCTCAGTGTAAGGGCGCTCTCACAGAAGAGAAGAAGTTCCAGCAGCATATCTTGGGCCAGCAGAAGAAGGAGCACAGCAGCCTGCAGGAGTCTCAGAAGCGGCAGTACAGGCAGCGCAAGGAGCAGCTCAAAGAGGTACGGCGGAGAGCGCTTCGCTCGTCTGGTTCTCTCTCATGTGCTGACGAGTGCTTCTCCTGTGTGCAGGAGCTCAGTGAGAACCAGTCCACGCCGAAGCGGGAGAAGCAGGAGTGGCTGGTGCAGCAGAAGGAGTGTCTGCAGCAGCTGCAGGCGGAGGAGGAGGCGGGGTTACTGCGCAGACAGAGGCAGTACTACGAGCTGCAGGGCCGCCAGTACAAGAGGAAGATGCTGCTCTCTCGCCACAACATGGAGCAAGACCTGCTCAGAGAGGTACAGAGCCGAGAGCCAGTCATCTGTCCAGATCATTAGCTTGATTCCTTTTCAGAAAATTGGCATGTTTCATATGACGAGCGAGAACAAACTGGTGAACCTGCCTCTCACGTATTCAGTCACATGCACGGTTTCCCACAGCATTTTGTGGAATTGTTTTTTTCCGTATTTTTGTTAAATGCACTTTCAGAGCAAAATTAAGAGCGTCAACCCCTTATTAGTAAACCAAATTGAGCTTCTTTTTAAAAAATTATCATTATCACCATCTCTTAGACAGAAATATGTTACTATTGTAATACAATTGCATTTAGGAGCACGGTCAAAAATTTAGGAGCACCTTCTAATCAATAATCAAAAATTCTGATTAAAAAATTAACCTTCCTATTACGAGATGATATTTGACTCCTTAAAGTGATTAACAGGGAATTTAGTTGTTACCTTTGTAATGGCATTTTTCTATCTTTATTAAAACTGTTATCTTTTCTCAAAAATATATATTTATAAGCGTTTTAACATTAATTAAAACAACAGAATAAGAAGTAGAATAAGTTACCAATAAAATTAAATCAGTATTTAAGAAATAAACATGTACTATAGGTGACACAGAAGTGGCTTGTAGGTGTATTTTCAGATGTTTAATGAGGCTCAGAGATTGCATAAGTGCAATTAAATTCATGTTGAGGTTAATGTTTAAAATATACCATTTTGAATATAGAAATATTAAATGATTTAAATAACAGAAAAGATACTTTAAAAATTAAACTAAAACCACCAGTAGGTGGCAGCAAGTCACTGATTTTATCACTGAATCATTCATTTAATTGATTCGTTCGAACGAACATCTGATTCATTCAGGAACGAATCATCTGACTGTGTTTATGAATGAGTCATTGAATCATTGACTCACTAGATTCGTTTAAAAAAGAATCGTTCATTCATAAACGAAACACCGCTGTGTTTGAGATGCGCTGGGACTTTGTCTGAAACTATTATCGTTGACTAAATAGAGCAAAATAAGGCAATAGTGTTGTAGTCAGACAATATAAGTCACTTAATATTAACTTCTTGTTTAATGAACTTTTGTATTAAATCAGTATCACATTTGCGCAAATGCACTGTGGAGCCCTGATATTAGAGATCTTGTTAATATGAGAAGTCTAAAATCTTTTTGGTTAATAATCGCCACAGTCTGGGTAATTAATAAACAACGCTGCACAAACGGCCAGCGAGTGTGTTAATGTGAATGAATGACTTCCACACCGCCAACACTTTCCAAAGGGAGCTCGTAAATAACAGCATTCCGATGAAAACCACCAATTAAATGCCATACATTTGCCGTTTCCGGATGTGTTTCTAACCACACATCTCTGTTTGTTCCTCCGCAGGACCTGAACAAGAAACAGACTCTGAAGGACCTGGAGTGTGCCATGCTGCTGCGGCATCACGAGTCGACTCAGGAGCTGGAGTTCAGGCAGCTGGGTCTGGTGCAGCACACACGGGCCGATCTGATCCGCACGCAGCACCAGACCGAGCTCACCAACCAGATGGAGTACAACAACCGGCGCGAGCAAGAGCTGCGGCAAAAACACGCCGTCGAAGTCCGCCAGCAGCCTAAGAGCCTGAGAGTGAGTGACTGCCAGAGTGCTGGGGAGGGGGAGGAGCCTGTTAGAGAGGGGGAGGAGCCTGTTAGAGAGGGGGAGGGGTTAGCAACCGAAGGGGTGGGGCCAGAGGAACAGCTGAGTAGAGATGGAGAAACGATAGACGGGGATGAGATGCAGCTCGAGGAGTCAGCTGTTGAAATAGAAGGCACCGAAGAGACTTTTACTGATCCGTGTGAAACGGTAGACAGAGAAGGAAAAGATGCAGGTGAAAGTGAGAAGCAGCAGGTTGAGGACGAACTTGATCCCAGACGAGTAGAAGGCCGTCCTTGGGACGACGCCAGCAGCGAATCAGAGGAAGAGGATAGAGGCGTGGCCGACGGGTGTCCGTCAGAGCTGTTTCCCGCCCCTTCCTTTGAGCTCCGCCCTCTGGACGAGCTCTCGGAGTTCTACTTCCCGGATACGCTAGAAGAGCTGGAGCCTCCGCCGGTGTATACACCTCCCTCCTCTTCCTCGTCCCAGCCGTCGCTTCCCTCGCTCTTCTCTCACGCCATCTGCCTCGCGCTCTCGCTCTCCGCCGCCGTGCGTCCGTCGGTCCTCACCCTCCTCTTCCTCTCCGTCTTCCTGCTTTCCCTGCGCCGCTCGCCTCCGCTGCCTTCGCTGGCGTCTGTGCTTCTCTCGAGCGAGTTGGCGTTCCTGGCGCTCGTGTTTTCTTATCTGCTCCTGCGCTCCTGGTGCTCGTTTTCCACGTTTCTCTCGCTAGCCTCCTGGGGCTCCGCAGTCTTCAGTCTGGGCTTGTCTTTGAGCTTGGGGCTGTATTACGTCCCGGTGGCGTTGATCTCGGCGTCTTTTCTCAGCTCGCCGTCGCTCTTCCTCACGCTGTATCTGTTGGTGGTTCTGGTGCTGCGTCCGGCTAGGGTTTTCCTCCAGAGCGCCCCGCGTAAACTCAACCGCCTCTGGATGCGAGTTCTGTTCCGTCTGCCTAAGCCGATGTTCGCCGTGTGCCAGTCGCTCCTCGGCGGCTTGACCGAGCGAAGCCTTTACGACATGTTCCCCAAAGCCGGACGCAACTGGGCCGGGAGGCAGTCCAGAATCCCCGTGCCTTCGAGAAGCCTCAGAGCGGAGTATCGGGGCAAAAGCAGACACTCCGTCTTGTTTGCGCGGTGCATGCTTTTGATCCGACGGTTCGTCCGCCGGCCGCTCGGCACTCTGACGGACCTCGCCAACTCCGTGGTGCTGCGTCTAGCCAAGCGCTTGCTGAAGGAGCTGCCTCAGAACCAGCTGAGACGCCTGCAGGCCTGCGGGATCCTGCGCAGAGAGAGAGCCAGCAAGCTCCCGGTGCTCCTGCCCCGAGCCGTCAGGGAGCAGAGGAGGAGGACGAGAGAGAAGGAGAGGAGGAGACGGGAGGAAGGCAGGTGGGAGAGCGTGTTGAGGAGAACCTCGTCAGGGAGGAGTTTGAAAGGAAAGATAGTGCCTTGGAGATAGATTGAGACGGAGGGAAAGAGAAGTACTGAGTTCTCACAAAACGAACATTTTCTCATCATTTACTCTCTTTAATAAGACTTCGATCAGTCGCATATTAAGAAGTTTCGGTCTAAAACAACAGGTAACACACTTCCAAAGAGGCGAAACAAATCCATATATATATATCAGTGCTGTCAAACGATTAATCATCCAAAATAAGATTAGTTTACATAATATATGAGTATATAAATACATGCACTGCCCTCCAAAAGTTTGGAAATGCCTAGAAAAGGACAATATTGGCATGAATCCTTTTTCATTTGTGATAATTTTGCACTGATAAGGGACAACACAAACATATTTTATTACATAAACTGTTTATACATAGAAAAAACCATTAGCAGCTATTACAGCTCTGTTCTAATTGGTTCATTGTATTCTAAACTTAATTAGCAATCAATTGTTGAAGCTATTAAGGTGTGCTGAGACAAAAATATTTAAAGCTGGCAAAGTGTCAAAATGTATATATTGCCATTATTATGTAATCAAAATAAAATTATTATTGCTGGTCTTCAATGATAATGTCAAGTTACATCAAAATTTGCACCAAAAAAATAAGGATTTATGCTGATATTGTCCAAAACCACACTTTGCCAGGAGTGTTTTTGGAGGGCAGTGTATATTTAAGAAAAATTGTTTATTTATTAAATATATTTATATATATATAATATAAAATGTAAGCATATAAATGTAAATATTTTCAAAATATATACTGTATGTGTGTGTATTTATATATACATGATAAATATACACAGTACACACATATATATATATATATATATATATATATATATATATATATATATATATATTATATATGTATATATATATGTGTGTATATATATATATATGTATATATGTATATATGTATATGTATATATATGTATATGTGTGTGTGTGTATATATATATATATATATATATATATATATATATATATATATATATATATATGTGTGTGTGCTGTGTATATTATGTAAACAAAAACTTAGAGATACAGCTGCTTTAGAAGATGAACAGATTTAATTTAGTCTTTTATTCACACACAAACATTGAGCTTATGCATATTTGATATGCCGTGTGTCTATCAATATCCATCAATCAGCTCAATTCATATGGATTCGTTTTATGATGCCTGACTTTTTCGATCTATTAAGTATTTACCTGGACTTCGGTGGAGGGACGGAAATCTGATCAGCTTTCGTTTATAATATCATATTGTGTTTGAAGATGAGTCTTATGGGTTTATAACGGCATTCGCTTGAGTAAATGATGACAGAATTTCATTTTTAGGTGAACTGTTCCTTTAAGATTAATGAACCGTTTTATTTCTGTCGCCGTGAATGAACAGCTTCAGTCGATTATTGTGCTTTTTGTAAAAGTTTCTTTTTTTTAATTTTATTCTCAAATAGCAAGAGCTATACGTGTTATGGTGATTGCTGAAGCCATGTCTGTGCAATCTTGATTTAGTTA
>CM041809.1:38105412-38107912 GCA_023376895.1 Aspiorhynchus laticeps | reverse complement strand
GTGAGTATAGACGAGGACGGTCGCAGCGGTCAGTCCCGCTCTGATCTGACCGGCCTCTGTGTGTTTGTGTGCAGCTGCGGCTGGACGAGACGCAGGAGGCCGAGTATCAGACGCTGAGGATTCAGCTGCAGCAGGAGCTGGAGCTTCTCAACGCTTACCAGAGTAAGATCAAGATGCACACGGACACACAGCACGAGAGGGAGGTGAAGGAGCTGGAGCAGAGCGTGTCCATCCGCAGAGCCCTGCTGGAGCAGCGGGTAACTCTACAACAACTGCATTGTGCACAAAACACATTTATGGGTTACAATGGTAGTCGATCAAAACCTTTCATCATCAGAGTTGTCCTAAAACCAAAACAACACCCGTTTTTGTCTATTTTGATCAGGGCTTGAAAACGAAAAAAAAATTAAATCGGTTCACTCCGAGCAGAATCGATATTTTAACGTTTCTGTTCCTGCGTTCCTCATGTATTATTATCATTCCGAAACCGGTTAATACCGTTATTTTTTTCTTTGCCTATAATAATAATAATAATAAAGTACAGCATTTTCTTTTCTCAAAAATAGAAAAAGAAAAAAAAACAACACAGAAAATCTGGTATCTTAACCCGCTGCGCTTAATCATAACCAATACAGCATTATCTTTTGTTATCAACAATTTTTTATTTTCATTTTTTTTTTTACAAACAACACAACAAAATATCCAAAATAAAACAAAACAAAACAGCAGACACATTCTCAACATCTAAAAGTTCAATCAAAAGGGAGGGAGAGAGGGAAGGACAACAAGAACACAAAAGTCACTCCTTTAAATAATCACGTATATTCAGTAAAAACACTGCCAAGCATCAATGGTTGAAGGCCTGGCCCCCCCGACTAGCGCCGTTGTACATTCACATGAGACAATTTTCAGGAGGCTACGGATCCAATATGCCTCTCTACACATGTGTGGTGTAAACCAGTTCTGAATTATTGTGTTCTTCGCAGCTGTAAAACCAGCAAACAACATTCTCTTTTGCATTGAACTAATACAGAGATCAGAATCATCATTAAGAAGACATAAACTTGGGTTAACAGACCAATCAATTCTCAGTAATGATGACAAAACCAGGTTTACATGCGTCCATAGACTGATGACGACAGGACATTCCCAAAACATATGCAGAAAAGTGCCTGATGATGTAGTGTTACATATATGACAGTTCAAATTTGACTGCAGTTTCATTTTAAATATTTTGTAAGGAGTTATGTATGCTCTATGAATGACTTTGAAGTGAATAAGACGATGAGACAGATTTTTAGATGTTAAGCTGAGATTAGACCACACTCTCTCCCAGTCGACAGATAAATTAAGATCAGATAATTCCCTATTCCAAATAGTTTTAATAGAAAGAGGTTTTGTAATACAATCAATAATTTTATATATATTAAGGAAACAGATGGCCGACCAGCAGATGGTGCAATCCAGTCCCGCATAGGATGAGAGGAAATAGAAGAAGACCAAGGAACGCCATACGCTTTGAGAGCAGAACGTAATTGAAGAAAGACAATATATGCAGATGCTGGTAGACAAAATTTGGCTCTCAATGCCTGAAATGAACAGAGGCCCTGGTTATCATATATATCACCGCACGTGTTCACACCTAAAGAGGACCAAGAGGGTTGGACAAATGGAACGATTTCCACATACAAAGTTAATATTGTTCCATAAAGGTGTACTGTTACAGAATTTGAAGGGTCCTCCTATCCGACGTTCAACCCGTTTTCCAGACTTTAATAGAGTTGGCCACAACCGGACCAAATTTATAATTATCCCCTTTTTTTCCTGTGCCAGTAAATAAAATATCTTGAAGTCTATTTGGTTTAACCTTGTCAGCTTCAATCACCCTCCATGAAACTGTAGATTGAGGATCAACCCAATTATGAAGGGCCTTAAACTGGAACGACCAATAATATAATTCAAAATTTGGTACAGCCAGTCCTCCTGCGCTATTAGGATGTTGTAATGTGGTAAGTTTAATTCTGGGACATTTATCATTCCAGATAAACTTAGAAATTATGGAGTTGATCTCCTTAAAGTAACCTGGAGGGGGAGAAAGTGGTAGCATAGAGAAAAAAAATTAAATCGAGGTAACAAATTCATCTTAACAGTGCAGATTCTTCCTTGGAGAGAGACTTTAAGATTCTTCCATCTTTGAATGTCATTTTTGACCTTAACGAAAATGTTATTAAAATTGTCTCTGCCAATCTTATGAATGTTTTATATATGGTAAATGCACAAATAGATGAAAGATTCCTTAATAGGGATAAATGAGGGAATAGAAAAATTAACCTTAACATTGTTAATTGGCATTAAAGCAGATTTGCTCCAATTTATTTTATATCCTGATAGGCTACTTAAATTATCAAATTCCTTAATTACACTAGAGACTGAAACATCAAAGTGGTCTAAATATAGAATAATAATCACAGCGTATAATGAAAATACAATGATTATGGTC
>CM041809.1:37922759-38105312 GCA_023376895.1 Aspiorhynchus laticeps | reverse complement strand
TGTATATTAGTCCTGTCTTTTTGAGTTTGATTTCGTCTGGTCTACTCGTTACTTCCCGGTGTATCCTGTCTCTCTGTCCTGCCTTGTCCTGCCTTGATGTCCTCATTAAATATTATTATTTGAGTTTAAGTCCTCATCTGCGTGTTCCTGTATCCTCCCTCATGTGTGCACCGTGACAAATGCATGTACTCTTGTCTCTGTCACAATCAACAAAAATAGTGTGACGTCCTGACACTTATACACAAACAACCACACATGTACAGGAAGTATACAGGTAAGTGTGTGAAAGCATTTTGTTTGTGTTAATCTGAAGAAAAAAAATATATTATACTGTATATGTATTTTAGTGCTGTTAAAATTGGCGCATTAACGCAGGTGATTCATTTTTTTTTCAGTTTAACGCAGGGGCGGGGCATTTATAGCAGTATTTTCCTCTCTATTACCAAGCTGCCTTATGAACGCAATGATGGGAAATGCCCTGATGTGTGTGATTTATAAATGTTCCGTTCCATTCTTTTCTATACCTCTATTCCATCTGTTTTCAAAGAAACGAGTTGCCAAAGGCATTTCTGTCTGTGAACACTTTGCCAAAAAAAAAAAAAAAAAAAAAAAAAAAAAATATATATATATATATATATATATGCAAAGAAAAAAAGGAAGAGAGTATGTGGTCAAACAAAGCATAGCTTTGAGAGCTCTTCATACATTCATAAGACTTGACATGAACTCTCACTAAATTACCTGTACAGATGGTGCAGTTTGTTGAGAATCAGAGGAAAAGAAAACATATTGGTTCTTGTTGTAATCCAGAGATGCTGAACTGACCAGCTGAAAAACAGCAGCTCTGAGTCCAGTCTAAGACAGACACAGATCATGAGAATAAGAAATGATGAAACAAATATGAAAATATGGTTTTGTGATATGAATTCGATTTAAAGTCGGAGACCTGCTCAATCCATCCAGAGCTGACATTGGCAGTTATATTATAGAGAATCCTTTCATTCTTTATGAGAGTAACGTCACAGCTGAACTCGGCACACACCGCCACAGAGCAGTTCTGACACACACACACACACACGCACGCGCAAGCACACACATCCAAAGAGTTTCATTAATGTGTTTTTAACATATAAACTGTTTCAAATTATTATGTTTATGTATTATGCAAGTGACATATCAGATCTCTCAGAAGATGAAAAGCATGAAACAGTGCAATGTCTTACAAAAGGCATTAAAAACCACTACAGTTTACACTTGTAAAATCAAAATGTAAAAAGATTAGTGAGTGATTTAGAGCACAGAAGAATTCAAGTCAGATCAAGTCTTTATTATGGAAAGGTTTTGTCAAACTAATTGAGTTAAAATAGCAGCTATATAGAAATACAACTGTTGAGCAACAAAAACAACAACAAAAAAATCCTACTGATATGTAACTTGCATAATAATTTGGAACACAGTGAATTATTAAATAAATGAGGAAATCAAATATGGTTAAAAAAAAACTCAAAAAGTGTCCTTACCACTATACGTTGACTTTTAATAATGTCCATAAAATTGGTGATAGTAGGCTTCTGAATGTTCTCCCTCTTACAGCCAGAAATCTTTTAGATTAATAAATAAATATATAAACACAAAATTAAAGGGCACTACAGTTTACAATATAGGATTCAGTTTTTCTTGTTGGCGTTATGGGTGAAAAACTGTTGTTTTATCCCATATTATACAGAAATTATTGATCTAAAAGAATCAGTTTATGGTTTGTAATATAATAAATTCACACACTTGCAGACTTGAATTAGTCCAGATGTCAGCATCACCAACTTTCACTGGTACTTTGATGAAAACCTTGAAAGTTAATTCTCTAAGGTCATTTTCAATCTGAAAGAAGAAAAAAAGGAAGGGTTATGTACAGTATAGATATTTTGCCATGGTGTGTTTTCTTCTGTTGTAGAAAACAACAGATGATCTTAAACATGAAATAAAAACTTTTATAGGAGATACTCAGGGTTATTACTATTATTGAAAACTAAAACTAGAACTAAAACTATTTTAAAAAATCATTACTTGATATAAACATTAACAGAAATAAAAAATATATAAACTTATAAATAAAATATAAACTCAGTTGCCAAGGCAGCATTTCTCATTAAGTTGGCTTGAGAAAGCCAACTTACTGAAATGCTACTTAAACTTATAGTGATTCTTCTTCTTCTGAGACTAACATTTCTGACTGCTACTCCTCCTAGAGCTTTAACTCTACAAACTCCAAACTCAGCCCAGATCTTCAGACTGATCTGACTCGAGTTGCTATATCTATTCTGACTGATCAGACTTACAGTTTTCCTAAAAATGATGAATAAAACTGGGCAAAATCCCATAGAATTACATTGATGGAATGTTCAAATGAGCCAAGACTATTCAAACTCCAACTGTCAAAATTCAAACTTAAACTCACAGAATTCCCTGAGACTCAATCAAGCTTCCCTTCTATGTACTATTTCTAATCCATTAAAACTCATTCAAACTCATTCATCTAATATTTCTAATATTTTCTAATTTATCTATCTATCTATCTCTGACAGACTGTTTTGCCTTCAAAACATTCAAACTTTAAGCTTTTAAAACTATTTTAAACTTTAAACTGTTTCAGACTGAAAGTTTAAACTAACTTTTTTAACTTTTTTTTAACTTTTTTAACTTTTCAAACTTTTTCAAACTTTCTGGTCTGGCTTTCTCAAGCCAACTTAAAGTTATAGTTAGTTAAAGTTAAAGTTAACAAACTTTTTTTTTTATCTAGTTTTCATTTAATCCCTCAAAATAACTAAAATGTAATAAAGCCTATACAGACATATGAAATATACTAAAACTAAATTTTACATTGAACAGAAAGCATAAAATATTCAAAATATGAACAAAACCTATAACAGTATATCAATCATACTAAAATAACACTGAATGATTTTCTGAAGTTGTAAAATAAACAAAGATTATTTTACAATAATATTTAATTTTTTTACTTTAAAATTTCACATTTAATTCAATATGCTCAATTGTTTGTGGAATTTACTAGCAATTTTTAAGTGAAAATAGTTTCTGTCCCAAACTATTTTCAGTGTATTTTAAGTTACAGAATTTTAACTCATACCTTTATTATCTGCTGGACTGGTTTCATAAGATCCTTTTTCCCTGATGTAAAATTAATGTGGATGGTGGAATTTTCATGCCTTTTTTTATTTAAAAAAATGAAGACAATTACAATGTTACAGTATAGAATGACAAAATTGATGAATTGTTTACTATTTATACATAAACATGAAGCAGAGCACTAACCTTATCAAGGCAATATAGATGGCATATTTGACACCAATATTCTTCTCTTTTAAAAACTCACTGCTGCTCGAGTGTCTGTCATTTCCACTGTGAGAGATTGAGGTTTTGTTTATCAGCAGCATTTATCAGTTAAAATTTATCAGTTAAAATTGATGTCATACCTCGTGACCTCAGCCTTAAATGTCACATTTTGGCCCAGTGTACTTTCTTTATTAATACTGTATGTAATCTCAAACACAACCTAGAATTTGGACAAAAATGTCAGAAAGACAGAAAATGCCAGAAAGAAGAAAAACAAGACTGAATGTTGGACTAGTTCAAAGAGTAAATGAGTGTATATGTGCACATAAGTGGGGCTGCACAATGGATTGAATTTCAATTATTATAACAATTTCTGCTTCTCTTAATTTATTAGGCATAATTATTGTTATGCCTGTTGGTTATTTATACTGAAAATGTTTTGTTTTGTTTTGTTTTGTTTTGTTTTATTATTATTATTATTATTATTATTATCATTATTATTATTATTATTATTTGACATTTCTGTTATTTTGTATTAGCTATCATGACTGCCAGATGTCAAGAATTTAAATCACCCAAATCAGAGCTTTTCCGCCAAACATTTACATAATAAATACATGTAAAGTGGAGTTTAGGGATCTCCATTGCGATATTCTATTCAAACGAAAGTGACATACAGCCCAACTGTTTTCCTTCAAAAAAAAAAAAAAAAGTTGGGTAACATTTTAGTTTAAGGACCAATTCTCACTATTAACTAGTTGCTTATTAGCATGCATCCATATTTTAGATCCCTTAATCCTATAATTTAAAGAATAAAAAAAAAAAAAGATTTGCACAATGTAAACTCAGAATTTAGAGAAAAAAATCTGAATTGTGAAATATTAACTCAAAATTCAGAGGACAGTCAAATTAGCAAGATATAAACTCAAAGGAAAAAGTCAGAATTGCGAGGTGTTAACTCAAAATTCTGAGGAAAAAGTCTGAGATATAAAATGTTTGAGATATAAACTCACATTTGTGGGGGGAAAAAAGTCAGAATTGTAATATAAAAAGTCACAATTATCTTCCATGATAATTCCATATATCCATGGCGGAAACAAGTTTCCGTAGTTTTAGCTTTTGAGAGAAGCTTCTTAATGTTTAACCGGTTTTCATAGTTTAGAGAGTGTGTTAATGTATATGATGAATATAATGAATCAGGAAATCAGACTTGGGTAAAATAAATCCAGTGTATGAGCTGACATTTTCTTGATTTGTGCAATCATTCTAAGGAAATGTAATTTCGCGATTCTGATTTTTGAGCAAAAGAATTATGATTTTCAGTTTAAAAAATCATCAGTTATCATTTCAGTTATCGTGCAGCTCTACACATGAGCAAACGTTTGGTTAGTGTCACGGCTGTGATTGTTGACCTGAGCGTTGTCCCTGAGGATGGGTTTACTGATGAAGCAGGTGGTTTCTCCTACTTTAACTCCTTGCACACCATCCAGAGACACACACTCCACTCTGCCCTGTTCACACAGAATGTTTATCATATATTTCAACACACATTTTATTGTATCTTCAGTGTTCAATAGCCAGTTTGCTTCAGAAATATCATTGTTATCATGATTAACTACTATTAGTTTCAGCATTTGTACCTTTGTGTATGGTTATACCTGTTTAGATGTGATTCGCCTGTAGGAAAGTCCAAAGGGGTAGTTGAGGATGAAGAGTGTGTTGTATGAGTTTTCTCCTCTGTTCTCTACAAACACTGTCACATTGATCTCCTGCATGATCCCAACCTCTATGTTTGTAGATCTGGATCACAGAAACAAAAGAGGATCATGGATGTCAAGATAGTTTGGAATTACTCTTCTCTATCAATATAAATTTTTGAAATAGAACAAATGATTTCCTTACCCAGAGAAATTGAAATCCATTCTGAGGTCATCGACACATAAATTATCAGTTCCACAGTTTATCTCAAAATCTAGCTATAAAACAATGTGGGGACACAGAAAAAAAAAATCAAGAATCACTCATATGAGATGAGGTTAACATTTTTAAATTAACACAATATGTGTAGACCGATGTGCTTAACACGTCATGTGTAATTTTTAAAGGTGTTCACCATTTAAATTAGCTAGTGTGAGCCAATAGGAATAGGGTCTTTGAACAGAATCCATCCAGCCCATAGTCTGTAATGACAGCGACATGCCATTTTGTTTTACTTCTGTATTGTTGTAAATAAAATATGGTATTTATACCATGATCGTTTCATTATGTTACCTGACTAAAGCCAGGCACACACTGCACAATTTATAATAGTCCGTTACGATTGTTGCTTGTCAAGATGTACGAACATGATGATCATGTCACACTGTGGGATCTCAGTTGTCATTAATGTCAAACTGTACGACAATAAACACATGTTAAAAATGGGTGCGTGCAAGAAAATTTGTCTGGAGTTTTACATTATCAACCCATACACGTTCAGTGACTCTGAGCTGCATTGTATGCGGGGCTGAAATGTTAGCTATCATGAAAACTCTATGAACGGTGGCAATAGCGGCATATTTAAGATGTAAGCAGCGCATACTCACATAAAAGCAGTGGCGCAACCGGTGTTTATCATAGCAAAACCAACATATCATATGAATTCTGCGAGCGGTGGCCGGGAGTGCCGGAGTTTATGGCGATTAGAAGAAATCTCTAGCATTAATTCTGATCATGGCTTGTCTTGAATAAAACGTTTGATGTAGGAGACGTCACACTGCAGGACTGTGCGCCAAATCTTCTGACACTGCCAGAATTTCGTTGGAGGTCAAATTTGATCACAATGGTCATTAATCAGCTGTCGGTGAACATGTCAAACAAACAATTTAAGCTTTTTGACTAGGATTGGAGGATTTTTTTAGGATTAGCAAAATTTGTCTCAAACGGCCAAATCTTGGCCAAAATTGTTCAGTGTGCACCCTGCTTAACCCTCGTGTCAAAACTGCTAATCAAAACCACCTTTTTACTAGCGAGGGGACGATTAACGCCATGTCGCGCCAATTCACGCTGAAGACTGCTATCAAGATTCCTGAGGTTAGCTGTAATCAGAAGATGGACCATTTTCTATGTTCACTATCACTAGATTAAATTTATTCAGGTGAACACTGCAGTAAAACTCACACTAAACCATTCATTCATACCAAATCAAGCATTCTTTAGTTTATAACCTTTAGTTAATATTTTTGCATTATTCTGATCTTTCATTAGGCAGGAGACTCTGCCGTTACAGTCCCACCTGACCAAGAAGGCACCTAATATCAGCGCACAGGTGGGAAACGAAGGAAGAAAGATTGGCATCGTGAAACAATTGTGGCGATTTCTGTGATTGTGGCTCGTAAACTGCGGTCCTGTGTCGTACAGTGAGAGAGGTTCAAAGACGGTCATTGTCACGGTCTTGCAACCAAAGATCGGCTATGATAGTTTTCTGACAGTGTCAAAAATTCAGCCTGATCATCGCACAATATGTTTGCTGCTACGACCCACGTTTACTGACTAGCCAATAAAAATGCAACATGAAATAGCATGTTGATCAACACGACATGGCACTAAAACTTAAAACTGCTTACCTCAAACTACCTTTAACTTCCTCTTTCGCGGAGCCAAACTGTGCTTCATCATGCTCTTTTTGTTTACCACTAGCGCATGCTAATGACGTTTTATTCTTCAATAGTAACTTGTGTCATAGCCTACAATTCCATAGGTGTCATCATCGTACAGTCTGCATACATTACCCAAGTTTATTAGATCCATGTCGCAGAGTGTAATTTATAATGGTCTTATAGGATCGCTACAATCGTGCAGTCTGTAGAAGGCTTTAGTGTGTTTTTGTCTTAAACAGCTACCCCTTCACTCCAGACAAGCTGAAATTGTATATGTCCTCAATTGGAGTTTTTCTCTTAGTGGATCTCAGCAGTTTTGGACAAAATTTAGGATGTGTAAGTATTAAATCTGGCATAATTTAGTTTACAGTTCAGCTGAAATGTTTGAATATGTTATGGACTAAAGGCTGTTACTTAAAAATATCAGTTCACCTCCCACATCCTCACTCAAGGACCGGCCCAAGTTTCTGTCCTGGAGTTCATCTACCCTAGAAGCCTTCCATCAACTCCAAGAAGCCTTCCAGACCGCTCTGATCTTGGTTCATCCCAACCCAGATCTCCCATTCATCGTCGAGGTGGACGCCTCTTCCACCGGGGTCGGAGCAGTCCTTTCACAGCGGCAGGGTGATCCAACACGACTCCATCCATGTGCCTTCTATTCTAAGAAACTGTCCCCGGCGGAGCTGAACTACGATATTGGAATCGTGAGCTCTTAGCTACAGTATCAAGCTTGCTCTAGAGGAATGGAGACACTGGCTGGAGGGGGCCAACCACCGTTTCGATGTCATCACCAATCACCGAAATCTCGAATATCTGCGAGATGCGAAGAGGCTGAATCCATGCCAAGCCCGGTGGGCACTATTCTTCACCAGATTTGATTTCACGGTCTCGTATCGACCTGGAGACAAGAATTGCAGGGCTGATGCCCTGTCACGCCTTCATCAACCTGAGCCTGATAACAACTATCCCGAACCTATCCTCCCTCCAGCCATGATTGTCAGTCCGATCCTATGGTCCATCGATGAGCTACTTACTCAAGTTAACCATTCCGAACCTGCTCTGCCGGGAGGTCCAGAGGGGCTTCTCTACGTACCACCAACCTATCGTCTACCCCTCATGGACTCAGTTCATACGTCTCCGGGCTCTGGACACCCAGGTAGCCTACGTACCCTCTCGCTCTTACGTCAGCGCTACTGGTGGCCCACCATGGCTCAGGATATCTCTCAATAAGTCAAGGGCTGCTCGGTCTGTGCCTTCACCAACACTCCCCGGAGACTTCCAGAAGGAAAACTGGTTCCTAAGCCCATTCCAAACTGTCCGTGGTCCCATCTGGGCATCGACTTCATGACCGACCTCCCATGCTCTGATAACCATACCTGTGTGTTTGTCATCGTAGATCGTTTTTCGAAGGCATGCAAACTCATACCCCTCAAAGGATTACCTACTGCATTCGAAGCAGCGGAGGCCCTCTTTCAGAATGTATTCTGTCACTTCGGCCTTCCAGAGGACATCGTATCGGATCGTGGGCCCCAATTTGTCTCTCGAGTATGGCAAGCATTCTTCAAACTGCTGGGAGTGTCGGTAAGCCTTTCCTCTGGTTACCACCCTCAAACTAACGGTCAGACCGAGCGGAAGATTCAGGAAATCGGGAGGTACCTGAGTTCCTACTGCCACCAGAACCAGGATAGCTGGAGCCAGTTCCTTCCGTGGGCAGAATACGCCCAGAACTCCCTAAGACAGTCCACCATAGGGCTCACCCCGTTCCAATGTATCCTAGGGTACCAACCTCCATTATTCTCCCGGTCGGGTGAGCCCTCGGAAGTTCTAGCTGTCAACCACTGGTTCCAGCAGAGCGAGAGAGTATGGGACTCGGCTCATGTGCATCTCCAACAGGCAGTGCGGAGACACCAGAGGCAAGCTGACACCCGAAGAACACCAACCCCTCGCTACCAACCTGGTCAGAAAGTGTGGCTCTCGACACGGAACATCCGTCTCTGCCTGCCTTGCCGTAAGCTGAGTCCCCGGTACATAGGTCCATTCACGGTGCAGAGGCAGCTCAACGAAGTCACCTACAGGCTAAACCTTCCACCTCGCTATCGCATCTCACCATCTTTCCATGTGTCTCTCCTCAAACCTCACTCTGAACCTTTGTTGTCTTCCCCCACAGAATCTGGTGGCGATGAGGTACCTCCTCCTCACGAGATCGCAGACGAGGAGACCATCTATCGGGTCCGGGCCATCCTCGACTCGCGGCGACGGGGTCCCAGGCTAGAATACCTCATGGACTGGGAGGACTACGGTCCTGAGGAGCGTTGCTGGGTCACTCGTCATGACATCCTCGATCCAGCACTCCTCACACAATACCACACTGAACATCCAGATCGCCCAGCTCCAAGGGGTCGAGGTAGACCCTGTCGTCAGCGCACCATCCGGTCGTCAGGAGCCGACCATGGAGGAGGGGTACTGTCACGGAGTCACCACCATCACAGACTAATTGCCACCCATCGTCACCAGATCAGCACGCTCCACCCACTCGGTCACTTTCCCCAGAGTTCTGATTCAAGGCACCTGCACCTCATCAGCACAGTCATTATAAAGAGCCACCTCTCCTGCAAACCCTTGTCTGGTCTCACCTATACGTACTCTACAGACTCCTTACTTATTACTAACCATCGCCTTGGAAACTCTTCCCGTCTTCTGTCATCCAGTATCCATCCGATACCCTTCATCTGCTTCATGTCCATCCCTCGGCAAGAGAGAGACCTTCCCATTACCATCAGCTAAGTCTGCATTGGATCCTCTTGACATTTCCAACTCCATTCCGTGTCTCTGCTCAATAAACTCTGTTTTTTCTACTCACCTGTCTGCCTCCTTCTGTTGTGTGACACATACAGACCAGGAAACATTCTAATGTTGTCAAGTTCTGAACAGGAACCAATCTTTGGAGAAGTTCGTTTATTCCCAAAGGTGGACAAAATCATTGTGTTGGCTTTTTAAAGGCTATTTTGATAATGACCTTTACTCCTATGATGTGGAAAAGATGGAGAAGTACAGACATTGACAACAAGAAAGGTTTTTGAGCATCAAAAGAGACTTCTTTCAAAAACATTAAGCTACCTAAATACTTTTGGCCACAAGTGTACATCAATCTAACAAGGATTTGAAACAAGTGAAATGATTTTTGAAGGTGGGGTTATGTGTCATGTTACCTTACGAGAACTGTTTTTCCTGTGTTGGACATTTCCTTTTTGTCTGCTTAAAATAAAGGATTCAAAATATTCTGCAGTGCTATTAATGCAATTATTGATATTTTACCATAATACATTTTTTGACAAGCAAAAGAATCAATGATTTTCCATTCATTTTGTCAAATGCTAACATTTTGTTTAGGATTTTATGTGTATTTTTAACATACTGTATGTAGTGAAGGATAGCACTTAATGTGTTAAATTTTACACATTTACACATCTTGTGCTAACCTTTCTGACACATTTACTGTGTTAAATCATCAACACAAAGAATGAGATAAAATTAACACAAAAAAACACTGTCCTAGATCTCACCCATTCGTGTGTTAAAATTTAACACAGGTTGTGTCATTTTTAACATCCTTTCTAAGGGTATGGGTAGTTTGCAAAGAGCTGATGTTTATTGTGCGTTTCTGAATTGCTGTTGTTTCTGCTAGCTATGGTGGCCCCTATAACATTTTAAAGTAACATACCATATTTAAAGCCAAAAATACCTTCCCTTGATTGTGCAATATTTCTCATGGTAAATTATTATCTGACTCATGGGCTGTAAGATAATAAGGTGTGTGCACATACTGTAGAACATGCATGAAAACTCTCACTGCTCTAAACTCTCAAAAGTGCAGAAAGTGATTTCTAAGAAACACTGTTGATAGTTGAAATCACCAAAACAAATGCGCCCCTACCCAAAAGGATCACACTACTATCTTGATCGCTTGATATACACAGGCAACTCCCCCATCATGAGTGGACTCGCCCCTTACTGGTGATTGGCTACAAGTGTGTTTTAGGGCTTGGTCCGATCCACTTTCAGCAGTGTTTCTCAGAAATCCCTTACATCTGCACTTTGAACTTCACACAGATGAACTCTTACATTGTGGTCTGTGGTGGTCTTTATCTCTGGATGGAGTATTGGTCTCAAGTTTTGCATTGTTGTAGATGGAAAACCCTCAAATATATAATTCAACTGATTGGACAATGGGTTCAGAGCATCTTCTGGACAAGCCTGGTGGAAAAAAAAATATTAATAAGAAATGTTGGTAACACTTTATTATAGGGACCAACTCTCACTATTAACTAGTTGCTTGTTAGCATGCCTATTATTAATATATTGGCTATTTAATAGTATTTATGAAGCACATATTCTGCATGACCATATTCTACATCCCTAATCCTACCCAATACCTAACCTTAACAACTACCTTACTAACTATTAATAAGCTGCAAATTAGGAGTTAATGGTTTTTAATAGCGAGAATTGGACCTTAAAATAAAGTGTTATAAAATAAAATGTTAAAAACAAACACTCTAAAGTTATACATGGTTAACTCCTATTAGATTTCCCCATCATATTTCTTAAAATGTTGAATAAAATATTAAACAACATTTTTAGGATGTGACATGTCCAAGTATGGTGTCCCATACTTGGTATTTGTGCTCTGCATTTCACCCATCCATGTGCACACACAGAGCACTGAGTAGTGAACACACACACCCGGAGCAGCCATTTTTTGCAGCGGCACCCAGGGAGCAGTTGGTGGTTCCCCCCTCCTAAAATCCCTGCCGGTACCAAGACTCGAACCTTTGGGTTACAAGTCTGACTCTCTAACCATTAGGCCATGACTGCCCCTGATATAACAATATTACGTGGACAATATTATATATAAGAGACATGAGGTACCTTTTAGTCTCAAAATCTAATCAAAAAAGCTAGACAACATCAATAACATTTACATTTGATGCTAACCTCTATAAAAAAAGAATGACTTTTGCAAACTTCCAGCAACTCAATATTCATCACATCCCTGAGGAGACGGTTTTTGGCTGAGAAATATGCTCGATATTTCTGTCGCTTGGCATCCAGTGTTATGGTGTAATTAATATTTGCAGCCAAATCTAGAAAACATGATTGATCATAAGAAGGCAAAAATATAAGCAATGCAACAAGGTGTGAGAATTTAAGAGTTTACCAGAATACTACAAACTTCAAGCAGAATATATGTGATGTAAGCACAAAAAAATCAGTTTTAGTATGTAATTAGTTTATAAATAAACCTGTTAGCCTATGCGTATATCTGCTCATGGTGAAGCACACAGTCAGGATGTTTTGCAATGGCTGCGTGCAGTCTGTTACACTGGTTGGTATTTTGGATGGGTTGTAAGTTACTTTGGTTTCCAAAAGCATGATGGGTCTGGACCTGAATGATTCACATATAACTCATATGAATGATATATTTAATGTATATTTATATATTTAGTACTTTATGAAACAAAACAGACCGGAGAAGCAGAACTGCTCCCATGGACCCAACAGCAATATCAGGAAGGCCGTCTCTACTCTGGTCTAGAGAGGACTGACTCAGTGAAATCCCAAAGAATCGCAGACCTGATTGTATCGATGATCCAGCAATCCTCTGTCATCACACATAGGGAATGAAACAGATAATAAAGGTATTAGAATGAGCCCATGAAGTGAGCCAAGGAAAAGCAATGCAAGGAAGGTGCTTTAAACTACAGCTGCCACCAACCATGTCTTTTTTACCTGGGAATATGTGGGATTTATTTGATCTACTCCTCCATTGAAGATGTAGATGCTGCCCTGTCCGTCCTCCTCTGAAGGAGCTCCAATCATCACATCCCTGAAACCATCACCATTCAGATCTGCTGGACTGGCCAGAGAAGAGCCAAACCGACCCCTCTGACCTGCCATTCCCACCAGCACCACACCAGAAAAAACGAACTATTAAGATAGACCAGGGAGAGTAAAGAAAAAAAAAGTCAAATATTTAATCAAAATTATTTTTATTTAAATCAGAATTATTTTTTTAATTGTTCTAAAAAGTTTTATCCCCATCACTTTATCCCCATCACTGTACCTGACTCGTAAAGATGTAAACAAACACTTTGCCCTCCCGGTCAGGCTCCATGTATGTTGGTGCAGATATCAAGAGAAGGTCTGTATTGGAGTCACTGTTCAAATCCACCACACAAACTTCAACACCAAAATATGAGCCAATCTGAGGCTGAGAAAAGAGAAGGATAGACATTAATATTAGCTTTATCTACTTTATGCTGATTGTAACAGACTACTGTCAACATTTGTGTTTTGATCCTGTGCTGCTATCATTGCACCCATCCCACATCTTAAAAACATATCTTGATCCTAATCTTAAAGTTTTTTAGATCACTTTCATGCCACTCTTTTGGGAGTTGATTTTACTCTAGCACCTTTTTCTATTTAGTGCCCAAACTCTGGAACAATCTACCAAACACTGTTCGGGAGGCAGACACACTCTGTCAATTTAAATCTAGATTAAAGACCCATCTCTTTAATCTGGTTTACACATAATACACTATCGCATTTCTATAATTCAAATCCGTTAAAGGATTGTTAGGCTGCATTAATTAGGTCAACCAGAACCAGGAACACTTCCCATAACACCCAATGTATTTGTATTTCTTTCTAATTCTGAGGTCACCGTAGCCACCCAGATCCAGTCCGTATCCAGATCAGATGGTGGATCAGCACCTAGAGATGACCTCTACAGCCCTGAACATCAGCGGAGACCAGGACACCTAGATGAGCCCCAGAGACTGATCCCCTGCGAAGACCTAATCACCTCAATGGCCATCGGCACAGACCACAAGAACCAGACGAGTGGCTCCTCTTTGAGAGCATGCTTTCTGGGATGGCTATTACTGCAGCTCAAGTGCCTAGCTTGAAAAATGTTTTGTTCACCGTTCACTGCAATGGGATTTTGCTCATCGCGCTGATATATTTCATCCATTCATTTCTTTGTTTTATAGACTGCTGTGAAGTGACCTTTTTCTTGCACTTTCTACACTCAGCATCCCTCGCTGGACAGTTGTTCAGTGAGTGTGTTTGTAGCTTTCTACATCTGCCTCATCCCTTGTTTGCTTTGTGGTTTCTTGTCTAGTCTGGTTGCCTTTGCGGTCCTTTTTGTGCATGTTTTGGTTTGAATTAATATTTCAACATGTCCATGTTTACCTCATTTGAGTTCCCACTTGCTTGTCTTAAGGCCATCTGCTGCTTTTTTAGTTCTTCACTTTGTCTTATCTTTGTGATGGCTTTACTAAGTGTGAGTTTGGGATCCAACTGTAGTCTCTCTGACCATCCGTGTTCTCTACTTCCAACTACAACTCTATCTCTTATCATTTCCTCTTGAAGGACTCCGTACTGTCAATTTTCTGCTAGTTAATGAACAGCAGTAATGAATATTTATGCTGGCTCACCCGGTTCTTGGCACCTCTTGTTGAATTTAGCCCTCTCATACATAACATTGTGTTTGCATATGAAGTGTTTATCGAATGCTTCTTCAACTTTGTCATATTCTTTCTTGTCTGCTTCAGACAAAGCCAGCATGCACATAGTCTGAGCCTCAGATGGCACGCCCACGGAACGTTGGCTAAATATCTGATGCATATGGCACACAAAAGTGTACACTTCAGGAGTTTCGAAGTCGTCATCGGATTGGTTGAATTATACAGGATTTCCGGGAGATGTGTTTGTCGCATTCTTTAACGTTCTGCCTGGAAACAAAGATGCCGTGACGCCAAACCCCTCACAAAAGAAGAAAGCCGTCGTGTTTACAACTGTGATGACGAGCGCCTATCATGATCAACTAAAAGCTGGATTTTCAAAAGTATGTGAAATATTTTTCACAGCATAGAATCTTTAAAATGCGTCCGAGAGTTTTACACACCGTCTGTTATTGTGGCGACATTTCCATGCCTCAAAACGTGACACTGAATGAAACAAACTGTGATTGGTTGTTTGACATGTCAGTCAAACGGCCTCATGGGTGGGTCTTGGCCAATGAAAGCTGCCATGGATTCGAGACCGTCAGTCTGAAGGTCTGGCCACGTGACACTAGCGTGCCCATGATATCGTCAGCTTTATCTCTCATTGTGTAGATAAGCGAATTAACTTGATATTCTTAACTTCTTTCATTGATCCCTGCTGCTATGCAGAATCTCTGAAATCTTCGCATCCAATTTGGCCGGCTGCCAGAATTTGCCAAAGTCGAAAGGTTCAGGCAGGCTTATTGAGAACGATGTATCCATCTTAAATATTTACCTTGGTGCTGATTTCTGTTGAATTTCTTTTTTTTTCATCCTCCACAGAAACTTCCTCATTTGAAGAAGCCCTAGGGGCAGTTCAGAAGAAGCCGGTGCCATGAGACCCAGGAGCCTGCGACATGTGTCCACCGAAACATGATGGCCTAGCTTGAAACAGTCCAAACACATTTTGACACTGGAGACTCGAGCAGAAGCCAAACAGGCCTGCATCAAGACAGAATCGAGCTGGACCCCCAAGAAAATGGTCCACTGAGAAGGAGTGAGAACACTCTTCTGGGCATTCAGCCTGAGGCCAAGAGACCGAAGGTGGTGAAGAAGAATGTGCCTGTGATGAAATACCAACTCCCTGGATTGGGCCAGTTAGAGGAAATCGTCACACAGACGCCCTGGAGCCTCACTGGGGCCACAGCAGCATTCATGCACTTTGTGAACGTCCGAGGAGCCAAAGCCAGATCAAAAGGGAGAACTCAATATTAGCTCACCTTTCCCCCAAAGGTGAACATGAGGAGCTTCCCGTGTTGTTGAACTACCTAAATATGAAAATAGGCATTCTTCATGTTTACAGTGACAAACTAATCTCCTACGCGAATCTGAGCCAGAATAGATTGTAGCGTCAGAAGCTTGAGGTTCACAGATGCAGGATGGGGTGCAGACCTCCGTCTTTCTTTGGGACAAGAAAATAAAGACTGAAAAAGCCACGATTCATATCCGAAGGAGGAACCTCATCTATTGCCCCTTAGGAGCAAAGTGTCAGTCCTGTCACCCTGTGTCTTGTGTTTCCCTTCCTCTCGTGCCCATATTTGGTTTTCTTGTTCCCATTTAGGTTCCCTGATTAGTTTTCTATTAGTTTCCAGTTGTGTTTTATTAATTATCTCGTTTACTCCTTGTATTTTCCCTGAGACTTGCGTCTGCTGTTATATGTCATTTTGGTTTCCTATGTGTCTGTTCCTGCCTGCCTGTGTTCCCTGCCATTTGATTTATAAAAGACTGTTCATTTGAGTTTACTCCATGTCTCCTCGTCTCCTCGCTCCTCCCATGAAGATTGTGACAGAACAGCAGACCCAAACAGAAAGTGAGCAGCGCCTTTTTTTCCCGTGTTTGTTTTCCGTTTTAAAAGTTTTTTTTTGTTTTCCTGGTTTTCTCCCACCTGCGGCATGGAAGGCGCCGCTCCGAAGTCATGTCTACCAGCCGCCGTTATTTCAAGCTCTCCGGGCACGGCTCGCTCGATGTTCGCCAGCCGCTGTGAAGTCAAGACCGTTGGCTCCCACAAGCCTGCCGACCGCTCCTGAGTCAAGTTCGCCAGACGCTCTGAAGTCAAGGCCGCCGCCGTCCACGGCTCACTCAAGCCCACCGTTCGCCGCGGACGGCGGTGGCCTTGAATTCGGAGCATCTGGCGAACTTGGCTCAGGAGCGGTCGGATTAGTTTTCCATTAGGCGGAGACATGACTTCGGAGTGGCACCTTCCATGCCGCAGGGGGGAGAAAACCAGGAAAAAAAAAAAACTTTTAAAACAGAAAACAAACACGGGGAAAAAAAATTGTGTTCTGTCACAATCTTCAAGGGAGGAGCGAGGAGATGAGGAGACGTGGAGTAAACTCAAAAGAACAGTCTTTAATAAATCAAATGGCAGGGAACACAGGCAGGCAGGTACAGACACATAGGAAACCAAAATGACATATAACAGCAGATGCAAGTCTTAGGGAAAATACAAGGAGTAAACGAGAATCGTGGCTTTTTCAGTCTATATTTTCTTGCCCCGAAGAAAGACTGAGGTCTGCACCCCATCCTGCATCTGTGAACCTCAAGCTTCTGATGCTACAATCTATTCTGGCTCAGATTCGTGTTGGAGATTAGTTTGTCACTGTAAACGGCGGCTCACTCAAGGCCATCGTTCGCGGATAAATCAAGGCCGCCGTTCGCGGCTCATTCAAGTCCGCCGTTCGCAGCTCACTCAAGCCCGTCGTTTGCGGCTCACTCAAGCCCGCCGTCCGCGGCGAAGTCAAGCCCGCCACCGTCCACAGCTCACTCAAGGTCGCCGTCCTCGGCAAAGTCAAAGCTGCCGTCCGCGGCTCACTCAAGCACGCCGCCGTCCGCAGCTCACTCAAGCCCACCGGCCACACCAAAGTCAAGCCCGCCGGCTGTGGCTCCCTCAAGCCCGTCGGCCACTCCGACGTCAAGCCCGCCGGCTGCCCCAGAGGTTGCTCCAGTGTCGGCTCCATCCCCAGAGTTTACTCCAGTGTCGGCTCCAGCCCCAGAGCTCGCTCCAGTGTCGGCTCCAGCCCCTGAGTTTGCCTTGTTATCGGTATGAACCCTGTTGAAACAGGGGACGTTGCAACAAAACTGAAGCATGTATCCAGACTGGATTGTGCTGAGAACCCAACTGCTGAGAACAATCCTGGCAAATGCCTCCATGTGTCCAGGTAACAAGACAGAGGTAGCATACGGATTAGAGATGCACACATCAGCTTAAAGGTTACCCACAAAAATATATTATCCACCCGACACCCATCCACACCTATGTTTTACTATATCCGCACCCAATAATCACATTACAATGATTCTAATTCATAGTTCTGCATGATGATATGATGAATGGGTGGTTCATTTTTAATAGCAGATTCAGTGACGTTAAAGATGATCATCACATCACTGCACACATCTATGGCACATTATGGCTCCACGCCCACCAGAGCTGATTGCGGCCACTCTAGTCAGTGCTTGTGTTTGGCTACTTTAACACACCTAGGCTACTTTTATGTCTCTGCCAATGTCAAAATCAAACTCATGCCCTTGCTCTAGCACCACTGTAATATCTTGATTTATTACACAATTATTGAAAAAAGTGAAAATGATACTGTGTTTTTATGTGTTGTTTTGACCCCAAAATATACGTGAACAACCCTGGGAGAGTCCAGCAGTTTATATTGATTGGCTTGTGATACGATGACTCGTCCTTGATGCTCATATCTTGGAGCTCCAAGAATTGCATAGCTGTTCCTTGACACTGTTGCAACAGCCATCGAATAACCTTCAGACAAAATGCAATAGTTCAATAATATGCATGTTCTGAGTTGTATTTGCTGTACAGAAGACACTGACTTTAAATTCACATGTCTTCTATATTTGAATTTGTTTAAAAAAAAATCCTCACCTAGATAGCTTTCATGCTTAATGCCTCTGTGAAAGGAGCTGTCGGGGAAATATTCCTGATATCCACCTTTCCACTGGAAAGCTCCCACAGCACTCACTAACACACTTCCCTAAACAAAGCAAAACAAATCTGTAACTCAACTTGGAACATACAGAACTTCATAAGCTACTCCATACCCTTCTTTTACATGATTATTTTTTTTTATAGTTTATTCCTATATAACCTTTCAATGATTATATAACTTTATTAAGGTTAAGCATTATACATTTGCTAATCTATTTACATATGATGTGAAGGCTGTGCTGAATCCATCTTGTGCAAACTCCATTCTGGAAGAATCGCCTGAAGACTGAGTTCCTACAGCAAAGCAACAGAAGTTACTGAAATAATTTATTGATTCAAAGTAATTTATTCAGATGGTACACTGACTTCTCAAAAGGCATTCCCCTCAAACATCTCTTCTGGGAGTATTTATTGTAAATTTCATAAGTTGCGTAAAAAGCCCGGATTATGGCTTTTTTATGGCAGCAACAAATGACAGTGAATTACACTCACTTAACTGTAGGGGCTCCAAAGTCACAAAAATACACAAAACTACAGTTGCTTGTCTTCTACACACTCACTGGTGCATACTTTAGTATCTATAAGGCACATATTTGTACTTTTGTAAAGATACCACTCCAATTTTTGTACCTTTTTTCCTAGAGTGTAGGGGAAATCTTTTTAGTTATTCCAAAAAGATATATCTATACATACATAACAGCATTTTCACTCTTAATTGCATTGTCTTCTAAGGTGCCAACATACCTTCAATGGCAATAATATTCTCTTCCAGTTTTTGAAGAATATTATTCAGTGCATTAAAGTCTGTCACTTTGAACACATGATCAGTGTTTGGATCAGAAGCGATTGTATTCAACTCCTCTTTTGCATTGACATCATCAAAAGCATTGCCAACCTGAAGAAAAAAAAATTGCTTCCTTAAAGAGAAATAATGATACAAAGCATAATTCATTCTTTTATAAATTCACACACACACACACACACACACACACACACACACACACACACACGTTGGTTTTTGTGGTTTATGGGGACTCTCCATAGGCGTAATGGTTTTTATACTGAACAAACTTTGTGTGCTATTGCCCTACACCAACCCTACACCTAAACTTAGCCCTCACAGGAGACTGTGTGCATTTTTAGATTTTCCAAAAAAAAAAATTTAGTATGGTTTTTAAGCCTTTTGAATTACGGGGACATAGGCAGTGTTCTCATAAACCACCTTCAAATTGTAATACCTCTGTCATACCCATGTCATTATACAAATCTGTGTCCTCATAAACCACATAAACCCGCACACACACACACACACAGGTATTGGTGGTTTATTGGGACTCTCCATAGGCGTAACCAACCCTACACCTAAACCTACCCCTCACAGGAAACTTTGCATTTTTAGATTTTCAAAAAACACCATTTAGTATGTTTTTTAAGCCTTTTGAATTACAGGGACATTCATAAACCACGTTCACATTGTTATACCTCTGTCATACCCATGTCGTTATACAAATGTGTGTCCCCATAAACCACCCAAACCAGTGCACGCACACACACACACACACACACACACACACACACACACACACACACACACACACACACACACACACACACATGTTGGTTTTTGTGGTTTATGGGGACTCTCCATAGGCGTAATGGTTTTTATACTGAACAAACTGTGTGTGCTATTGCCCTACACCTACCCTACACCTAAACTTAGCCCTCACAGGAGACTGTGTGCATCTTTAGATTTTCAAAAAAACACCATTTAGTATGTTTTTTAAGCCTTTTGAATTACGGGGACATAGGCAGTGTCCTCATAAAACACCTTCAAATTGTAATACCTCTGTCATACCCATGTCATTATAAAAATTTGTGTCCTCATAAACCACATAAACCCGCACACACACACACACACACACACACATACTGTATATATACACATAAATGTTGAAACATAGCTTTTTTAAACATTTAAGAATTAGACAAAAAAAAATAATGATCTATTGTAAGAGATTTGAATAACATTTAAATAAAAACCTACCCCAATTGCGAATCGTGCTATGTTCTTTGCCTCTGCCTGTGATGCTACATATGGCAATGAGCTCCTGTCATGTGACACTCCATCAGTAATAACAATCAAGATTTTTTTTGCTGATGCTCTTGACCCTCCAGCTGATGTAAATAGCTCATTCCTGGTATTTAAAAAATGATTTATAAGATATATCTCATAGCTTTCTATTATTGTAGTGGAGATTTTTTTCCTTACACAAGTTTTAGGATGGCTTTTGCAGTGTAAGTGGCACCTCCAATGTATGGTATATTGTTCACCTTAGACTCCCATGTGCTGTCTTGAATTTTGAGTTGATTGAAATTGTAATGAATATCACAATTATAGGAGTACTGTGCAATGGCAAACTGTAATCCAACAACAGATAAAGTCTCATTATGTACTCTTTAATACCACTCAGTTATCTATTTGCTATCTTAAAACATCAAAGTGATATTAAAGGCTTCCTGTACCTGTCCATCTCGGTCAGTAAAACGTTTGATCATGTTTATCACAAAAGTCTTCATTGTCACAAAATTAAAAGTCCCTACACTCCCAGATCCATCTAATAGAAAAGCTATGTCAATCTGATCAGGACAGTCTGAAAAACAAAGAAAAGCAAGAGTATATACATAAACTGTAGTAAAGTTTCATCAAAAGAAAGGAAACTAATGTTTCTTAAAAAAAAACTCTGGTGATCATATTTACCTCTCAGAAAGCTGGGTATTGGTGGCTTAAACACATTGTTTTCATGGATAAAGCACATGCCATTGTAGGTGGTAACTGTTACACATTTCTTTGGAATGGTTGGACCACAAATCTGTGTGAGACAGAATTTAAACAAAGATTTCACTTTAAATGGAATACAAAATAAATGCTAATAACAAACCATAATACCAGCTCTGAGCAAGTCTAGTTAGTTGTTATGACAGGATAATAAAGCAAACACTTATGGCTCAATAAAATGCCATCAATTGCAAACAATTTTTCTTGTTATTTCAAGCAATGCAATTTGCTTAATATTTTTACTAGTTACTAGGTTATTTTTACTAGTTTTTACCTAGTTTTACTGACCTTTAAGTGTAAAATGGTCATACTATGTGCTTCATTTGTAACTAATCTGTATTATGTTCTGTGCTAGAACTTACTGCCAGCTTTGAAGAGTGTGGATCTTGAGCCATAGAAAGTCCAAGAGACATGTTGATGGCTTCCAAAGGCACTTAGTTAATATACAGACAGTTTGTTATTTTTTTTTAGAAATGAATAAATAAATAATTAAATAAACAAACAAAACTTTCCACAAATACGGTACATGATGGTGTCCCAACTTTTTTTTGTTGAGAACATACACTACTATACAGTATAACATAATATTAATTTGATCCCTTTCCCACAGCAGAGGTCTTGTCCTGCTTCACTGTATCTACCTATTGAAATTATGCAGCATAATATTTTTAATTATTAACTAATTTTAATGACTAAATAGATTTTCCAGCATGACTTCCCCTTACAGTAAAAATGTAACACTGCTTACTATCTTAAAAAAAAATACAGTGGCATTATTTAGATGTTTTTTTTGACAACTGAGGGAAGAAAAGTAAATAATCTCCTAAATAATCTTCTCAATTACTGTCCATTACTTTTCTCAAACACTGCATTTGCCACATACTTCTTCCAAGCTGCTTGAGAACTCTGTTTGACAGTTTTGTGTATGTAATTTTAAAGGTTTATGTAAAGTTTATCAACAGAAAAATCATACAAACCAGGGTCTTAAATGTCCTGAATTTTGGTAACATTTTGGTAACAACATTGCAAAAACGGCAAACTCTAACCCCCACAAAAAATGAATGGAAAATAAAACCACTAAATACCGATAATGTTCTGTGGTGAGCAGGTTCCTTGTGTGACAAAACAGCTATAAATCTGTCCTCTTTTAGCTTGATTGATTTGAATTAAAGGATCACTCACAATCAGACTACAAGAAAAGAGGAATGTGTTAGAATCAATGACAGAGGATAAATAATTCATTTGAAAGACAATTTTGTCAAGAAGTAGCTCCTATAAAGAGAACATACATGTATACTGCAGTAATTAGTCATTTTCATGTGGGAGAGAATTCAGTGCATTTTAAATGGTTATGTTGCTCATACACACACACACACACACACACAATTTACACACTGTATCTGCGGAAAGTTTTATTGATATATTTACAGTTCTGTATGTTTCTTGGTTCTTACATGGTATTTCAATCTATAATGATGTAAGTTGAATGTGTCAACAGGGGGTGCTGCAGTCAAAGACACATTTGGCATTTAGGATGATGATTCAGAAGTCACGCAGACTTTAACTAAACATTTTGATAACCAGTATAATTCTTCGGTAACACTTTATTTTACAGTGTCCTCGTTACATGTACTTACTATTATAATAACTATAAATTATGCATAATTTCATGCAAGTAACCCAATCCTAACCCTAACCATATAATAAGTACATGTAGTTAATTCATATTACTCAGTACTTAAAAGAATAATTACACTGTAACAAGACACCTTAAAATAAATTGTAACCCTTCTTCACTATAACAGACCATGTAAAAACAAAGGAACTGCGGTGGTTGGCAGATGTTGGAAAGACAGTCTCTTCCTGTCTCATTGAGCAGCTGATGGCAGTGTTGTGCTTTTCAAACATTATGAGTGTATGTGCTGCTCTCACCTTGATGAGTCTTTCTGTATAACCTTATAGCCAAAGAATACATTCTGTGATGCAGTGAACGTTTTCCAGGTAGAAGGATCAATGTTAAAAGCCATCACCGACTGACACACTAAAGTGTTCAGAAATGATTAAAAAAAGACTGAATTAGTAACTAGAGACTGTATTTTTGACATAATTGAAATGTATAAAATGGATATTTCCATTCCTGCTTGCTTTTTGGTCAGTCCAGTCATGCTAAAATACATGCTGTGATAGGTTAACAGAAGTCAACAGCAGCTGCTGGCCATATCATTGTGTAGCATCAATTTAAGTAATTACAAAATAAAATAATATGAAAAAAAACTATACTGATGAACTTGAGGTCATGCTACATTGTGAATATAGTAACGGCTGAAAAAGTTGCAAGTGCTCTGCTGAACACTGCCTGATAAAACCTTTAGCTTGTTTGGGTTCCTCTTAAGTGTAGTTGTGCTTCATTCTAAATATATTAAAATATGAAAAGCTGACAAGTGCATCTATAAGTTATTTTTGCAGTTTATTTCCCATAGACATATGTTTGTGTGCAATATGTCAAAGCAGACAGCTCATATGAGACCGAATTAGACCAAGGCATTTATGAAAGGAAGTTCACACTTATTGGATTTTTTTCTTGCCTTAAAATGACATTTTTCATCTTTATCCGTATCATAGGACTGGCCATGCTATTACTTTAAAAAAGATGGCCAAGGTTTTTAACTTCTGAGGTTATATAAAATTAGGTGTTATGATCAACAATGAATGTTGAGTAACTAACTCCATAGTCAAACTAAAACTGCAAGAGATTTAAATTTAATTACTACAACGACACAATGAATCATTCATTTATTTCTGTGTACAACATGAATATTGCAATGCATTCAAAGTTCACCTTATTACCACTGATCACAATCTTACAAGACAGTAAAAAAGCTTTAAGACTTGCAATACAAGAATGCTTACAAAAGAGCAAACTTACCACAAAAGATGCATAATATGATGCAAAAGTTCTGGTCCATCATAACCTGTCAAATGCAGATATGAAGGATACATGAATGAAGTCGTATGTTAAAGTGAGACTAGATGTGGTTCACAGATGTGAAAAGGGGTGGCAGCATCAAACTAAAGAGGAACAGCAATTTTATAAAGAGGAAATGACCACACTTTCAAGAAAAGCTTAAGAGAATAAATGAATTATCATGAATCACATACATTGCAGTTTATTAAGACATTTAATACTCATTAAAAGGATGACATTAGAGGTTCTCCAAGTAAAGTATTTGAAAAAAAGTTATTTGCTATGTGGTGTATGGTTGTGTTTTTAACCTTGTAAATAAGAAGCACTTAGAAATGACTGCCTTGTGAATAAAGTGCAAATAAATGAGGCTTTGAAACTGAAGCTGATGCTGTTGTAACTGTGGTAGAAGGTCTTTCTTTAGTGCTTTTCTGTCAACTAAAACTAGCAGTGGTCTCGGTTTTAAAGGAAACAATGAGATATGTGTAATCCAGGGGCGTTCCGTCCATATAAGCTGCGAATGCTCCGCATACCCAGGCTGTCTGAAAGAAAGAGTTCACGGGCTAATTAATATAAACGTGATTATAAGTTGATCCCTCATCATTTGAGATGTAACTTAAACCTTAACAAAGTTTTGGGAATAAGTACGTAAAATTGTTTATTTGAAAAACAACTGTACTTTTCTGTAAATCTGCGTCAGTTATGGAAGCTTCCGGGTGAGTGGATTCTCTGCAGTTTTGGCACCTTCACTCTGTTTCTGTGACTCGTCAAGATTGTAGCGCGTTCTCTGTGGTTTGCTGGTTTGCTGGTATGCTGCCCGCGAAGTGCTCGCTCAAGCGGAAAAATGCGCTGTTGCTGCCAGATCTCGATTACCGAAAATTATATTATATTTGATGCAAAACTAACTCAACTAAATCAAATGAAAAACATGGTAACTGTATATTTTCATGCTTTCTCAAGCAAAGCAAATTTTGAAAGTCCACTGAAAACATATCTTACATTTTTGGTCATAGACAATGTTGAAGATATACATTATGTGTCAACATGCCTAAGTGGTAAATTTAAAAAAAAATTGATGAAAATGTATTTAAAATAAAAAAACATTCTAAAATCCTCAGAACATTTTGAACATTCGGAAGATTTTATTTTTACCTAGCTTTGTTTTCCGTATACTGTTGTTTACAGTTAAAGTCCTTCTGATTTTATTGTTGTTTGAGACATTACTTGGCAATATTTTAAAGATATTATTATTTTTGGTATTTTGCATGGTCTGTTATTGGAGTAGTGTCACCCGGGTGGGAGTTTTAACTCCTATTCACTGGGAATTAAAAAAAAAAAATCATTCAGTCGATGCAGATACATATAGACCGGGGAATCCCCCATCTCCCCACCCTCTGAATATTACGTATCATAACGTAAATGTAATGGTTAGTGGTTGCAGAGATGCGCACGACAGGAGAATAACCAGGATAATAACTCACAAACATATCTACACAAACTAACATAATACAGAACAAAGGAACTCAGGAGAACACAGGGCTTAAATAATAAGAGACAAACGAGATATTTAACAAGGCACAGCTGAACAGAATGACATAATCAGGGAACAAAGGAAAAACTAGGTCACAGGGGAAACGCACAGAGCATGACTTTAACTACATGTAAACGTTATTAGTATTTTTATTGTTTTTTTCAATTGGAAAAGCAGCTATATGTTTTTCTAGCATTTGGATAACTATGGATAAACCTGAATCCTGCTAGGATTGGAGATCAATTTTATTTATAAATAAGGTAAAAAATGTGCATCCTTTTAAATCGACACCTACCACAGTTTCCCTCTTTGAGTGTGTTCTAAAAGCTGATGGGGGGGATCTTAGCACTCATCATACCCTGTTAAAAAAGTCACCGCTTGCCACTGGTGTAACCCATTGGCGACAAGCTTGGCATGAAATTTCTTAAACTTGCACCGTTTTTTCTTAAATTAATAATGACTGGGTGACCTCTGTTGGTGACTTGCTTGCTTGAAGGGACTCGTACACCTTTTAAAGGCCCTGATATACTTAAAGGGCAATTAAAGAAGGACCTGGTGTGACATCATTTCGAACAAAATCAGGCCAAAACTAAGCTCGTTGGAGTCTGTTTCAGGAATTTGAAACAGCTTACCAAACTGAAGATTTCTAGAAAAGTATGCTCTGGTTGGTAAACACATTTGAACTACCTTTGGTCTTTAATAATAACAATAATAATAATAATGTTTAATTTAAATAGCACCTTTCCCAGGCTCAAGGACACTTTACAAAAGCAGAAGCACAATGGACAGTTATTTTACATACAGTCTTCACAGACAGTCAGCTCAGATAATCAATTAATTTGGACAGTAGACATTTGCCCTGTCCAGAAACAAAATGAAACAAAATTATTGCAGTTGCATATCATGATACAGCAAAGACACATAAACAACAAAGCAACACATAACAATATAGAAAATGGATAGTATTAACAAACAAACATAAAGAGCAGCAAATGCAAGACAGATACACAACAAAAATACTTAGAGAAAGCATTCCAGCTGGTAGTACATGAGTAGGAAAGTGTCTAAAGAAACATAATTATGACTGGTAGTATTGGGTAAACAAGTAGGCTTTATGTTATGATTTAAATTCAGAGAGTGAGGTTGTTGTCCTTAGTGCCAGTGGCAAAGAGTTCCATAGACTAAGAGCCATGACAGAAAATGACTTTTATCTTCTGAGACGTGCAATACACACACAGTACATTAACATACAGACATCTGTTTCTACATCTCACTGAGAGAAAATGCGGGAAAATGCCTCTCTCACATATGCATTAGTTCCTTTTCTTCCCCTTTCCTCCCTCCACTCAGTTCACTCAGAATGGTCAATAACAAAATATAATGTTCTACATTAATGCAAGTGATATTCACAGTCATTTTTTGTATCATTTGAATAGTCTCAGGGTGAGTGGTACAATGGTCTCAATCTTACAAAAGTAAACTAAAAGATAATACAGATCTTGAGTGATAAGAGATATTTGATTACTATAGAGGGCGTGTCATTCCATACAAATTACCATCTGTCCCAAAAGGTGTTAATTCGGCTTGATCAATACAAATTAAAATTGATAGTTCCTGTCTCCATTTCGGGGGATGTTTTGTAGTACTTAAGGAAATCTTGCAAGAAGATCAGGGCGATTCTGCAGCCAGAATGAGCCCATAGTATGAATGGTGTCCACACACTTCGTACTATGTATTTTTCTAAAAGTCAGCTATGCATCTTACTCTTAAATTCATCTTTGAGAATTTAATGTCTTGTATTGATTTGATATCTTTGAATTGGCTATGTAACTGGCATAATACATATTTACCTGACTGATAATAAATTGTTACATTTGATTTTATTCTGTTTTACTCTGTAATTATTGACTCTAGTAGATTACGTTGTATCCTTGTTACCGCATGTCCTGCGTCAGGTTAGTAATGGACTCAAATTCAATTGAGATGGAGCATGGGGCACACCAAATCTATCTTTAGAGATCCGGCTAACACTTGGTATTAGTTCAAGTGTACTTAGATTGTAAGGGTTTATAGGGAATTTCTGTTTAGGTCAACTGGTTGTTGTTTGACCAACCTAAATAGGGTGAGTCATGACCTCTGTTTATTGTAATGTCACTCTAGCTAAGTGTACATGGGAAACCATGGCATGACCATTGACTAACTGGAGCCCAGGTCAGGAAGCAGACAGACTGGCTAAACCGACCGTCTGCTAGCCGCCTCACGTCACAGAAGTCAGTTAATTCTCAGCACATAGAGACTCCTTCACTTAGATATCACACTATAGAGATTGTGTCTGTTCCCCGAACTGGAAAATACAGAAAACGTCAAAAACTATTTATGAGTAACCATTTAATTGATGTTCAACAAATAAAAAATGTTTACAATACACAGAAACAATTGATAAAACTTGGTTTACTGAATATCAGGTCCCTTTCTACAAAAGCACTTTTTGTAAATGATTTGATTAATGATCATAACCTAGATTTGCTCTGTTTGACAGAAACATGGCTAAAACCAGATGAATACATTATTTTAAATGAGTCCACCCCCCAAGATTACTGTTACAAAAATGAGCCGCGTCCAAAAGGCAAAGGGGGAGGTGTTGCTACAATTTATAACAATATTCTCAGTATTTCTCAGAAGACAGGCTTTAAGTATAACTCCTTTGAAGTAATGGTGCTTCATATAAAATTATCTAGAGAAAAAAGTATTAATGATAAATCCCCCGTAACGTTTGTACTGGCTACTGTATACAGGCCACCAGGGCACCATACAGACTTTATTAAAGAATTTGCTGATTTTCTATCAGAGTTAGTGCTGGCTGCAGATAGAGTCCTAATTGTGGGTGATTTTAATATCCATGTTGATAATGAAAAAGATGCATTAGGATCAGCATTCATAGACATTCTGAACTCTATTGGGGTTAGACAACACGTTTCAGGACCTACTCATAGTCGAAATCATACTCTAGATTTAATACTGTCACATGGAATTGATGTTAATGGTATTGAAATTCTGCAGCAAAGCGATGATATATCAGATCATTATCTAGTCTTGTGTGAACTCCATATAGTTAAAGCTGTAAATTCAACTCCTTCTTATAAATATGGTAGAACCATCACTTCTACCACAAAAGACTGCTTTGTAAGTAATCTTCCTGATTTATCTCAATTCCTCAGCATATCCAACTGCTCAGAACAACTTGATGATGTAACAGAAACTATGAACTCTCTCTTTTCTAGCACTTTAGATACAATTGCTCCTTTACGCTTAAGGAAGATTAAGGAAAAGAGTCCAACACCGTGGTATAATGAGCACACTCGCACTCTAAAGAGAGCAGCCCGGAAAATGGAGCGCAGCTGGAGGAAAACAAAACTAGAGGTATTTCGTTTAGCCTGGCGGGAAAGTACCCTATCCTACAGAAAAGCTTTAAAAACTGCTAGATCTGATTACTTTTCGTCTCTTTTAGAACAAAACAAACATAACCCCAGGTATTTATTCAATACAGTGGCAAAATTAACAAAAAATAAAGCATCAACAGGTGTTGACATTTCCCAACAGCACAGCAGTAATGATTTTATGAACTACTTTACTTCCAAGATTGATACTATTAGAGATCAAATTGTAACCATGCAGCCGTCAGCTATATCATCACATCAAATAGTGTACTATAGATCCCCTGAGGAACAATTCCACTCATTCTCTACTATAGGAGAGGAAGAATTGTATAAACTTGTTAATTCATCTAAACCAACAACATGTATGTTAGACCCTATTCCATCTAAACTACTAAAAGAGGTGCTTCCAGAAGTCATAGATCCTCTTTTGGCTATTATTAATTTGTCATTGTCATTAGGATATGTCCCCAAAAAGTTTAAATTGGCTGTTATTAAGCATCTCATTAAAAAACCACAACTTGACCCCAAAGATCTAGTTAATTACAGACCGATCTCGAATCTCCCTTTTCTGTCAAAGATATTAGAAAAGGTTGTATCCTCACAATTATATTCCTTCTTAGAGAAAAATGATATCTGTGAGGATTTCCAGTCAGGATTTAGACCGTATCATAGTACTGAGACTGCTCTCATTAGAGTTACAAATGACCTGCTCTTATCATCTGATCGTGGTTGTATCTCTCTATTAGTTCTACTGGATCTTAGCGCTGCGTTCGACACTATCGATCACAACATTCTTTTGAATAGACTAGAAAACTTTGTTGGCATTAGTGGAAGTGCATTAGCATGGTTCAAATCGTACTTATCTGACCGCCATCAATTCGTAGCAGTGAATGAAGAGGTATCATATCGATCACAAGTGCAGTATGGAGTTCCTCAAGGCTCAGTACTAGGACCGTTACTTTTCACGCTTTACATGTTACCCTTGGGAAATATCATTAGGAAACACGGGGTTAGCTTTCACTGTTATGCTGATGACACTCAGCTCTATATTTCTTCACGGCCTGGTGAAACACACCAAATTGAGAAACTTATGGAATGCATAGTCGATATAAAAAACTGGATGACGAGTAATTTCTTACTGCTAAATTCTGAAAAAACAGAGGTGTTACTTATCGGACCTAAAACCCCCACAAGTAATAACCTAGGACACTGTCTAACACTTGATGGCTTCTCTGTAAATTCTTCGTCATCAGTCAGGAACCTAGGTGTGCTATTTAATAGTAATCTCTCCTTTGACAGCCACCTTTCTAGCATTTGTAGAACTGCATTTTTTCATCTTAAAAATATATCTAAACTGAGACCTATGCTCTCAATGTCAAATGCAGAAATATTAATTCATGCGTTTATGACCTCAAGGTTAGATTATTGTAATGCTTTATTGGGTGGTTGTTCTGCGCGCTTAATAAACAAATTACAGATGGTTCAAAATGCAGCAGCTAGAGTTCTTACTAGAACCAGGAAGTATGAGCACATTAGCCCGGTTCTGTCAACACTGCACTGGCTCCCTACTAAACATCGTATAGATTTTAAAATCTTGTTAATTACTTATAAAGCCCTGAATGGTTTAGCTCCTCAGTACTTGAGCGAGCTCTTATCACATTATAGTCCTTCACGTCCACTGCGTTCTCAAAACTTTGGCCATTTGATAATACCTAGAATATCAAAATCAACTGCGGGCGGCAGATCTTTTTCCTATTTAGCGCCCAAACTCTGGAACAATCTACCAAACACTGTTCGGGAGGCAGACACACTCTGTCAGTTTAAATCTAGATTAAAGACCCATCTCTTTAACCTGGCGTACACATAACACACTAATACACTTCTATTATTCAAATCCGTTAAAGGATTGTTAGGCTGCATTAATTAGATCAACCGGAACCGGGAACACTTCCCATAACACATGATGTACTTGTTACATCGTAAAAAGATTGACATCTACGCTAATATTAGTCTGTTTCTTTCTTATTCCGAGGTCACTGCAGTCACCAGATCAGATGGTGGATCAGCACCTAGAGACGACCTCTACTACAGCCCTGAACGTCAGCGGAGACCAGGACACCTAGATGAGCCCCAGAGACAGACCCCCAGTGAGGACCCCGTCACCTAGAGAGCCATCAGGAAAAGACCTCGGGAACCTGTTGAGCCATCCAATCTGACTTTGCAGCAGTTGGAATTGAACTGCTGTGTCGTCTGGCCAGAGGAGAAATGGCCCCCCGACTGAGCCTGGTTTCTCCCAAGGTTTTTTTCTCCGTTCTGTCACCAATGGAGTTTTGGTTCCTTGCCGCTGTCGCCTCTGGCTTGCTTAGTTGGGGACACTTCATTTCCAGCAATATCGTCGACTTGATTGAACAAATTTTTTTTTGAACTGAACTTAGCTGGACGATGCCATCACTGAATTCAACAATGAAATGCCTTTAACTGAAAATTGAGTGTTTAATCTTGTCATTTTACATTATTGACACTATTTTCCCATTTTGATATTGTGCAGTTGCTTTGTCACAATTTGTATTGTTAAAAGCGCTATATAAATAAAGGTGACTTGACTTGACTTGACCATACCAAAGCTACTACTGGGAAGTAATGTTGGTCAGCTTATATCTATAGTAGTGGTTGTGACCTCTGACTAGAGATAATGTTGCTATATTCAAGTGCATACAGATCTAAGGGGGACTAAATAAAAGTACTTTTAGAATGAGCAAGCATAGTAGCAGCCGTCTAAAGTATTAGTAAATTACCTCTGTCTAATAACCAAGACTGATGAGAATGTGAACGTAAGGTACGCTAAAGGCCGAAGCGATATCTTTGAGTGACACGAGCACCCGAATGAATGAGTACAATAATATTAAAGAATAAATAGAATAATCAGATGTCTAGATAAATTATCCTATGAATGATCAATAATAATTCGCATTCTAACCCAAATGCGAGGTCATTATAAAATGGAGTCAGATTAGATAATAAAATTAAGTCAGATTTTAATTTAATCTAAATTTAATAACTTTGACCAAACACGCAGAAAACCTTCATCCACCATTGGATACCTTCCTTGGGCCAATCACGTGGACCTTACATAACCAAATTTCTAACGGTGGCTGATCGAAAAATTGTTGTGGCATCAAGGTTAAAGGTGGGATATTTTTTTTTAGAGTTGGGGGGCCAGTAATTAAAATTTCTGTCTTGCTCAATTTCAAAATTGGAATTTAGCCATGTCTTTAACTCATTAACACACATAGATAGTGATGTGGTTTGGTGGATAGAATCTGGACGGCAAGCAATATATATCTGAATATCGTCAGCATAACAGTGATAATGAAAACCATAGCAACGAATAATATGTCCATGAGGAATAATGTAAATTATAAAAAGTAAATTGCCCCCTTTACCACAAATGCCGCAATAGACAGGTATTGATATCTGTTTGGTGTAAGAAGGTTAAGATGCATGAAGTCATTAGGTGTTTGCCAGGTTTCAGTAAGAAATAGCATATCCAGGTTGTTGTCAGTAATTAGTTCATGTAGATAGAGGCCCTTATCCGAGATGGAGCGACAGTTGAGAAGAGCAAGGTGATTTTGTAATGCACCTATATTTCCAGTCGAGGTATACTTGGAGTTTGTCCGATTTATGTAGACAAGCGATGGCGGTGGACGACAGTCACTCTGTAAGTGTTTATCCAAAATTCTGTTATTTGACCAAATGGACGGAATAGCAGTAGGTCTTGACTGAAGAATATTGAAAATCCTGCGGGCCGAACGATGCACATAACGTGGATGTCGGATGATACCAAGTGAGCGACAGTACTCATATGTCACAAAATCAAGGCGCAGGTGCCCTTTAAACGCTTGGCAGATTGCATGGCAGATACGCAGTTTCCATGTTGGAAGTTACTCCAATAATAAGGAGAACCAAAGAACTTTTGACATGTTATTAGCAATAGCCATGAGAAAGCCCTCTATCGGCAAAACCACGTTAGCCAGTACCACCACTCCCTATACGCAGAGTATACAGTTTGCATAGGACACCAACAGATTTTCTATTTCTACATGGGTTGAGTTCCAGACTAGCTTCTTATCAGCTTTCTTTTCAGAAGGTTATGTTGATGAATTGGCAGAGAGAATCCGTAATAGAGTACAAGGAGAAAATGAGAGCATAAGAGATTTTGCGTACATGTATTATTCTCTTTGTAGACGTTGGAAACCGGAAATTATTGAAGAAGAGGTAATCAAACTCATCTTGAAAAATATAAATCCTAGCATTGCCAGTGAGTTATGACGGAGAGTGTCCACGGTAGATGAATTAGTTCATTTAGGACAGCAACTGGAGAAAGATAAACAAAACCAACAACAATATGAGCAGCGTAAACGTTTTTCTAATAAAATGACTGTTAAACCAGAATGCCAGAATCAACAGATTGTAGTTAAAAAGGAACAAGAGAAAGTATCATCAGTGTTCTGTTGGAAATGCAAAGGGTCACATTCACCTGCAACTTGTCATTACTACCCTTCCTCTAAGAATAAAGAAACTTCAAGAAATAGTAATGCATCCATGTCTGGTCAGCAGTCACAGCCTACAGTAAATACTGTAATCCGGCAGAATAATGCTGAGAACAAAGATCAGCTGGTTGGTAAATATAAAAGAGATCGAGTTCCTTTACTGGCTACAGGTGATACTAGTCCTCCTCAGCTGATGGTTTCGCTGGTGGTTCGTCAGTGGAAGGGAGATGCCGTTGTAGATACAGGATCTTCTTTCACGCTTCTTTCAAAAAAACTCTGGACTAGTGTAAAGTTGTCTGGAGAAGAATTGCAAGAGTGGGTGGAAGGACCATTGTACTTGGCTAATGGTGAAGCCAAACAACCTCTAGGATGGACTGAGATGGAAGTTCAAGTTAGTAATCGCAATTGGGTGGTGCCTGTTGTGATTATGTCCAAAGAGATGCTTGCTTTCCCAGTAATATTGGGGCTTGACTTTTTGTTCTATAGCGGGTTACAGATTGATGTCACGACCAATACATATTGGTTCAAACCCAATGAAAAACAAAGGTTTTCTTTTAATGGTGGTTTTCAGAAGCTGAATGATTGGGAACTCGAACAACCTGTTGCTCTGTATACAGCTATTCCGCCAACTTCAACGGTTCCAAGTTTTGAAGTTGAAATGGCACACCTGGTAGAAAAAGCAGTTCAACATGCACAATTGGAAGAGGAAGGAAGAATTATGTTGTTAGAACAGCTGCAACGAAATTCTGATGTGTGTAGCAATAAACTTGGGCACACTAAGCTATTATGTCACCAGATTTTTGCTACTCAGGAAGTGCCTGTGAAACAGAAACCTTATCGAGTTTATCCAACCAAATTGAAAGCTATGAAATAACTCAATGATGAAATGTTAGCTGCTGAAGTAATTGAACCTTCCTCATCTGCTTGGGCTTCCCCAGTGGTCCTTATCCCAAAAAAGACTGGAGGATTGCGCTTTTGTGTAGATTATCGAAAACTAAATGCTATTACACCGAGCGACGCTTATCCACTGCCCAATATTCAAGATATTCTGGAATCTTTAGTTGGTGCTTTCATATTCACCTCCCTTGATTTGAATAGTGGTTACTGGCAGGTGCATATGGCCCCAGATAGTCAAGACAAGACTGCCTTTGTGTGTTCCTTTGGGTTATTTCATTTTAAGACCATGCCCTTTGGCCTTAAAAATGCGCCTTCTACGTTTCAACGTTTAATGGAGAGAGTTTTGGAAGACCTCAGAGGAAAGGTTTGTTTGGTTTATCTGGATGATATAATCATTTTTTCACCTAACAAAGACCAACACCTCCAAGATCTGCAGTTGGTGTTGAATAAGCTGAGAGAAGCAGGACTTACAGTAAACATGAAGAAGAGTAAGTTCTTCCAGCACACCTTAAAGTTCCTTGGACATGTTGTGTCTGAAGATGGTATCCAAGTTGACTCGGAGAAGACTCAAGCCATTCGAGACTTCCCAATACCTACCAACATAAAAAGCCTCCAACGTTTCCTCGGCATGGCAGGATGGTATCACAGATTTGTGCCAAATTTTTCCCAAATTGCTGAACCTCTAAAAGCACTGAAACGAAAAGGAGTACGATTCAAATGGACTGTAACATGTCAGAATGCCTTTGACAATCTTAAACAACATCTGATGGAACCTCCTATTTTGGGACATCCAGACCTCAATTTACCGTTGGTGGTCTATACAGACTCAAGTGACGTTGGCCTAGGAGCAGTTCTTTGTCAGCAAAGACAGCCAGGGACAGAATAATTTCTTGCCTATGCAAGCCGTACCTTAAATCGGGCTGAATGAAATGATTCTACCACCGAGCAGGAGTGTCTTGCCATAGTCTGGGCACTTGAAAAGTGGCTATACTATCTAGAAGGATGTTACTTTTCCGTTGTAACAGATCATTCTTCTTTGAAATGGGTTTTTAAGACCAATAAACCCGGTACCAGACTGATGAGGTGGGCATTACGCCTACAAGAGTTCACCTTTGCTGCTGAGTATAGGAGAGGAAAATATAATGTTGTTCCTGATGCCTTGTCTCGAATTCCGTCAGACCATTCCAAATTGTCAACCTGTGCTGCAGTGTTAAAGACAACCAAGGGGGAAACTCCTGCAGCTGTCTTTCCCCTTATGGATGAGGAGGTATGGAGAGCTCAACAAGATGACAAAGAAGTGCAGGAAATATATCAAAGCATTCTGGAAGATGGGGAGAAAATCATAAACTCTTCGACAAAATTGACCATTATTGAGGATAAAGTTTACCATGTAGTACAACTGCCCCATCGTTCTCTGTACCAGGTATGGGTACCTGGGCCCTTGAGATTAAGGCTGATGAGTTTCTTTCATGATGATCCTCTTTCAGGACACCTGGGCAGATATAAGACATATAGGAGATTACAAGCCTTGGTATACTGGCCCAAAATGAGTCTCGATGTGAAAATGTATGTGACAAATTGTCAAACCTGTCAGCGTTACAAACCTGAATCTAAGAAACCAGCAGGTAAATTACAGCAAACTCAAACAACAAGGCCTTGGGAAATGTTGGGTGTAGACCTTATGGGTCCCCTTCCCAAAAGTTCTCAGCTGAATTCATATCTACTCGTTTTTGTTGACTACTATACCAAATGGGTAGAGATTTTCCCCTTACGAAAAGCAACTGCTGGAATAGTGTCCAAGTTGTTGGTTAAAGAGATCTTTACTCGTTGGGGAGTACCAGATTTTGTGCTTTCAGATCAAGGACCTCAGTTTGTGTCTGAAACATTCTCTGAAACCTGTAAAGGATGGAATTTAACACATAAATTCACCACGGCTTACCATCCCCAAACGAATTTCACAGAAAGAGTAAATCGTACTCTGAAGACTATGATAGCCTCTTATGTAGGCTTACATCATCACCATTGGGATCAACACCTTCATGAATTTCGTTTTGCTCTCAATTCATCTGTGCAAGAATCTACGGGTGTAACACCTGCTTAGTTAACCCTCTGGGGTCTGAGGTGATTTTGGGGCCCTTGAGAGGTTTTGACATGTCCTGATATTTGTGCTTATTTCAGCTACTTATAACATACTAATGACCAACATGTATTTGTTTTTGTATTCAGCACAAACTTTGCTACAATATTATGTGACCAAGATGGATGTACATCTTTGTATTTTTTTAGAAAAAAAATATTATGCGTGGTTAGTAAGTTTTGGGGAAAAAAATGTAGCTGAAATAAGGCCATAAAACCCACACTAAATAGTCCTGAATAAGACTTTAGAGTAATCAGTCTTGTCGGCTAGAATATTTACTTCACAATTAAGTGAGAATCATTCTGCTTACTCATTCACAGAAAACAATACATTGATTAAAATTTTTTAAGACATGTTTTGTGATTGAAAGCCTGTATGCGAGGGAGTGACAATGTGCTTGAATATTAAGTGATTCTCACCTGAGACACAAAGGGCCCTCCCCTAAAGCTGCTAATGGCCCATCAGTGTGACTGACTTTGAGGCAGGTAAGAGAGAATGTGAGGAGATTGAACAAATGTTTTTTTTTTATTATTTGTATTTTATTTACAACACCGTATAATCAAAACATACATAATGAAGGTCAAAGACACATTATTGTGCACACTGATCTAACCACAGAGATGTGAACAGACTTTGAGTCATTCCTGCAACAGATTCTGTTCAACAAGTGACAAGTAAATCATGCCTGATATTTACGTGTGTTATTTGAGTGTGTCTGCTACTTTCCATGGTTTCAAGAAGAAAAACAACATAATCAGTGGTCAAGGAGCTTGTTTTACCATATAATATCAGTGTAGTTGGACATCTGATTCTGAGTTTGAAGAAGGTCATCAGGATTCATCATCTGTGGTGCAGGCATCTGATTCAAAAAAATACACAACAAAAACATTTGCGAGCATGTTAATATCAGGAGCATCTTTTTATATATATGTGTTATAGACTCACGCATGCTTTGTACTATCGTAAACAAAAAAATACATTTTATATCTGAGAAACTAATTATTATTGTTTAGAAAAAACGAACTATGATTTTGCCTAGTATAGCCTCATATAGCCTAGTATGTATGGCTTTGTAATACAAAAGATGTACTTTGTACTATAAAAAAGGATATTTTATATCTGAGAAACTAATTATTATCGTTTAGCACGCTATTCAATCCATTTGTGAACATTAAACATTTTTCTAAACATTGTAGCATTCATCATGTTGTCGTTTGGGAAAACAAATAAACGTGTTCAAGTTTGAGTCACAATAACACGTTATCTAATGCAAAAAAAAGAAACATTACTTACTCATCATATCGCTCTTCTCTTCTGGATGAACTCTTGCTCTTATTTTGAGGCAAATCCAGCTTTTATTCAGCGTGTCTTCTTCCAGAAACGAACAGTAATGTTGGCGCGAGGAACATCTGGCTTTGTTGTTGGGCGTCTCCACAAGCACGCGGCACACGTGGCTCACGCGTGATATTTACATGTGAACGCGAGGGGGCGGGATCGCATTAGAAATAATGAGTTAGACGGGACAGACTGAACATCGTGTTGGTTTCATACGGATTACTTCATCACAGAATGTTTGTTTTCGATAAGACTTACTTCATTTGAAAGTAGACACTTCCAGCTTTCTATAGATATAACTCTCATGTCCGTGTGTTGAGTTTTCGCTGAGTTACAGTTCATTTTAGTGACGTTTTTTGAAGAGCAGCTCGCGGAGATGGAGAAGACAAAGAGCGCATCCCGTTGGTTTTCTTTTTTTTTTCGAAAACCACAAAGTTTTGTTGTTATTGTGAGTGTACACAAAAATAATAGACACTTCAAAGTTTCAATTGATGTATAACACTTATCTGTACGACCAAAATCGACGGAGTATTTTTAATGTCTTTTGCACTGGTCTTAAAAAAAACGAGTTGGTATCGCCGGCGATACGGCCGTCCCATTAGGGTTAAATCTCAATAGACTACTCAGAGGTCCATTGGACATGGTATTACAGCCCCAGGACATTTCTCTGGATAATTCATTGTATAATAATGTTGTTCAACTTCAAGATTTAAATGACCTTGTTACAAAGAATCTTTACAAAGCCCGCCTTCGACAAAAGAGGAATTATGACCGTAAAATAAGGGAACTTTCATTTAAAGTAAATGACAGAGTTTGGATGCGTTCACATCCTCTCTCAAAAGTTGAAAGAAAGTTTTCTGCCAAACTTGCTCCAAAATGGCAGGGCCCCTACCGAATTATTCGTCGGATGGGTCCCTTAAATTACCAGGTGGTACAGGAGAAAACAGGAGAGGATTTACGAGTTACACACATCTCCCAACTCAGAGTTTGTTATCCTACCGCTCAACAACTAGATGAAATCCAACATCGTCAGTTGGTGGAAATGTTCAAGGAAGAGGATAATGACGAAGAATTTCTTAGTTAGTGATCTGAACCTTAAGAAAAAAACAGATTCAGCTTATTAGAAGGGGAAAGGGAGTGTGACGAGCTAGTAGCTGTCACCCAAACTGTCCACATGAGGGCGATGTGTTTTAGAACGTTGCTGATTCATCTAGAGAAGAATAAAAACGGAAGTGTATGTACACCTAAAAGTAGGGCATGGTGAGCAGCACTCATGGCCTTGTTACCCTGAACTGGTCTGATGTCATCTGATTGTGGAAACTAACGATGAGAAGTTTGGATTAACTATCTGGAATCTTAGTACTGTGAGAGCTGATCTAACTCCTTCTGAAGTATCTACGGAACAGATCTGACAACAACCACAGAATGGTTCTGAACTTCCCGATTCATAAACAGCGGCTGAATCTTCATGACTGACGCTACGGGATGAACAAGTATTTCGCTGCTTATTTACTTTCTGTGTGGGTAGCTGAGTATCATGCTCCTAAATGCTTCAAAGACTGTTTGAATGTCGTTGGGAAAAACGACTCATGCACTAGCCGAATCTTGGTGATCTTGATTGAATCAGAATGGGATGGAATTGAACTAACGTTAGTGGAAAATGATAGGAACTGTAATATTTGTTGCTCTCCTTTTCTGAATCTTAGCCTCTCTCCTTTAAAAGTAAAAGAAAGTTTACGGAATCTTTGAACAGTGAATAGTCAGCGCTCGTTGAATTTTTCTTTGATGTTAGCAGTGAGCTTTCGAACTGTTTGAAATGAATCATTGAACGTTTGAACTTTTTGAATTGAATCATTGCTTTCAAACTATTTGAAATGAATCTCTGAACTGATCGAATTGAATCATTGAACTTCTGAACTGCTGGAATGGAGACAACAATAGTTTGAACTATTTGAAATGAATCTCTGAACTGATCGAATTGAATCATTGAACTTTCGAACTGTTTAAATTGAATCAGTGCTTTCGAACTGTTTAAATTGAATCATTGAATGCTTGAACTGTCTGAAGTGAATCATTGTGGTCAAACTGTTAAATTAATCATTGAGCTCTGGTTAAATTGGAAGTATTGATGTGAATGGGTGAAAACAACTGAAGATAATTCCTGTCCTTACAAAACGTTTGGGAAATTTCACCTAATTAAGCTGTTTAAAGATTATTTTCAGGGTAAAAGAGGTACCTGTAGGTTAGTTGTGTAAAAAAGTTTATTTGATGGTGTTGAACTGATTTGTGAGAGTATGTACATGTGAATTTTTCTTGTTTGTTTAATTCTTTTTTTTTTTTAATGGTTTCTTGTAAAATAAGTTTGAATTATTTTTTTTTTGTGTGTATTAAAAAAGGAGGGCAAAATGAAATAAGACCCAAAGTTAAAATGGTTTCTTCTTGTTTTGTTGGTGTCTCTGACTCAAAAGGGTTCACAAGGTTTGTTTTTTTACCTATGAGAATCCTATGTAGAGCTGACTTTACAGTATTTTCTTTACTTATAAATAATTTATAAGTTGGCACCCCAGCACCAGTCAGTCCGCTACATAAAAAATGGCACCCCAGATGGGACCCAGTAGATTGAGTGTGAGCTTTGACAATAATCAGACAGCAGTGTAATTTTAAGTTCTTGGATACCAGTTTTGCAAGTGGTATTATTTAAGAAACCACTACCTGGCTATTTCTATTTCTATCTTTTTACTTCAGATGATATGGATTCTCCACAGAGAATTAGTCTTTCTTCTGAACCTCCTCCTTTGTCAGATGCAACAACACACTCTTTAATAGACATGGATTTGTGCCCTGATTCTATACATTCACCTACGCTGATACCTAGTTTTGTTGATCTGCCTACACATGAAACGGCTTTTGTACAGGATTCTGTTATGGCTTCAACTCAGCATAGAATGTTTCAAGAAATTTTTAGCATTAAAAACTATCAACAGCAATTAAAAACTGAGCTTATACATACATTTTACATTTACATTTATGCATTTAGCAGACGCTTTTATCCAAAGCGACTTACATTGCATTCAAGTTACAGTTGTTGTTTTTTTATTTGTTTTTTACATTTTATCAGCTCTTGCTTTCCCTGGGAAACGAACCCATGATCTTGGCGTTGCTAGCGCCATGCTCTACCATTTGAGCTACAGGAAAGCTGGAAGCTTTCATACCATACATACCATAACGACTTTACATCAAGATCTAAAATTATTAAACCAAGAAGGACAAAACATTTTTATTCATACTATAAACCAGCAGTTTGAATATCATCGAACTCAGAGTGCTTCAAGTGTAAGCTGGCGATTGGAACGTTTGGAAAATCAAGTTAAGAAGGATATGGAAGCTATCATAAAACCTCTTCAAATTGCCCTTGATAAACTACAATCAGACTTTCTTGATAAACAGATCTTGACTCAACAGATTAAATTAGTTTCTCAAGAGTTGACATGCCTTAAACAAGACAGTATTAATCACACACCAGTGATCCCTGTTCCCCAACCTTCTAGTCCTATTCATTGTCCTTCACCAGCTAGAGCTCTCGCTCTGATCAATCCTGTAGCAGCCACTAATCCTGTATCTGCTTCAGTTGTTGTCAATGATGCTGCCAGCGTACTATATGTTTCAGTCTACCATGCAGCAAGTTCTTCCAGACCAAGGTTCAGTGGGACCCCCAGATTTGTTTATGACTGGTGGTAATATTAGTCGACGCCTTCGCGGAAGAATCCCCATTAAGCTGGATTTTCCTACATTTGGTAGAAAAGGAGATGATCCAGATCCTTTGACGTACATTGAGAAATGTCAGGATTATTTAGTTCTGAATCCGCTTTCCAATGAGGAGTTGACCGCCACCCTTCGAAATGTGCTGCACGGTACTGCCCGTGACTGGTGGAATGTAGCTAGATTTTCTATTTCTACATGGGTTGAGTTCCAGACTAGCTTCTTATCAGCTTTCTTGTCAGAAGATTATGTTGATGAATTGGCAGAGAGAATCCGTAATAGAGTACAAGGAGAAAATGAGAGCATAAGAGATTTTGCGTACATGTATTATTCTCTTTGTAGACGTTGGAAACCGGAAATTATTGAAGAAGAGGTAATCAAACTCATCTTGAAAAATATAAATCCTAGCATTGCCAGTGAGTTACGACGGAGAGTGTCCACGGTAGATTAATTAGTTGAATTAATTGTCTAGAGCTACAATTGTAATGTGTAAATAATACAATTTAATTACAATTTATTTATTTATTTACTTTTATATTTTATTAAAGTTCTATTTTGACCCCTATAGTAGGTTTTTTTTTTTACTTCCATACTATTTAAGGGAGGGGGCACAACAATACAATTCTGCTTAGGGCACCATTTGGCCAGCAGCAGCCCTGTTAGCCAAAACCACAACCATCACAACACCTATAAAAGCTTAAAGAGATGAAAGCTACCTGACCAGACAGTAAGCGAGTAGGATAACTGGTAAGAGGAGTGCAAACTCACCTCACAGTCAATCCAAATAGATGGAGGATAGAGGAGTTAGAGGGCTCGCAGCAGGCCAAGAACTGAGAGTTCCCACCGGCAGCAAAAAAATGCAATAATCCAAGCAGAGAAAGTGAGTCCAGTTTGCAGAGGGAACCAGATGTAGTGTTTATATAATAGGCAGCTCCACCCTTTTCCCTTTTAACTTTTTTCCTGTCGTGTCCTTGTTGAGGTCAGATGCCAGCATGTAAAAGCATAAACACTGGACAGCTGCTTTATATTAGAAACTGAAGTTCGATTCTAATGGAAAGCAAGGTTTAATCAGGTTTAATACTGTAAAGCTATTTGGTTTAACACAATCTATCATATGAAGTGCTATGTAAATAAACATGACGAGACTTTATGTGAATGGAGTGTCAAACTGCAGAGCTGGTGCAAACAACAATTTGTCACAAAAATTTAATAGACGATTTTGATTATATTTGATCAACCTTGTGAAATTCAAATATAATTTGTTCACTATGTGTGCAACATTGCTAACTTTTTGCCACATATAAAGGTGGATATTTATTTCTTATAATTTTGTTTTTGTAGATACATGCATGTATATATGAATGCTCACTGTGTCAATAAATATCTTTTTGTGTTACAGAAAAAAAAAACAACACTGAAAACATCTGTCCGGTGATTTGTGTGCTGTCAAAAAAGGAGCATTATACTTACTGTAAGTAAAGAAGCTAATGAGAAAATGTCCAAATGTTGAGATAAACTTGAAATTGTGATAAAACAGTAATAAAAAAAGGTATTTGCAACACAAGTTGCACTTACTTGTTTATGTCTTATCCTGTGGCAGGAAAAAAATGTGAGGAATAAATGCAGAATAATAAAATACTGAGTAAAAAGATATGAATTATGTGTGTGTGGGGGGGGATCAGAATTGAGATAAAGCTGCAATTATCCTTTTTATTCCATAATGGCCTCTCTATTGCGATCTGTGCTTGAAACATAAAATTACACGTCCCTTCCAGAGTAGTTATTTAACTTGAGTTGAATCTGATGCTTTGAAATCTCTACCTTGAAATCTTTCTCTAAGAAAAAAATCCAAAAAAGTGCACAGTATGAAATAAGAAACCCATATGTGCTGTTGTGGTTCAGATTGTGTTGTGATAACTCTCTCTGCAGTTTGAGGTGTCTGTGTTTTGACAATGGGTGATTCCCAAGAGGTCAATGATGACTGTTGTTTAGCCAACTAGATGGCTGGTTTACATTCTAAGCAACTATTGCTCTAAAGCAAGTTAGCAGCTAACACTCAACAAACCTCAACACCCACACACGGCCATTTTCTTTCCATTTGTGGATGTGACAAACCACAAGACAAATGACATAGTTGAGGGTTTATTGACAACCTGGCTGTATGGTGCAGTCTTAACAACCTGGAGCTCAACACGCTCAAAACAGTGGAGATGATCGTGGACTTCAAGAGGAACCCCCTGCACTCCCCCCACTCACCATAATGAACAGCACTGTGACTGCAGTGGAGTCATTCAGATTCCTGGGCAGCACCATCTCTCAGGACCTGAAGTGGGACACTCACATCAACTTCATTGTAAAAAAAGGCCTGACAAAGGTTGTACTTCCTTTGTCAGCTGAGGAAGTTTAACCTGACACTGGAGCTGCTGAAACAGTTCTACTCAGCCGCCATCGAGTCTGTTCTGTGCACATCAATAACTGTCTGGTTTGGCTCAGCTTCAAAATCAGACACCAGAAGACTACAGAGAACGGTTCGGACTGCTGAAAGGATTATTGGTGCTCCCCTGCCCACCCTTCATATACATCCAGAGTGAGGAAAAGGGCTCAGAAAATCACTTTGGATCCCTCACATCCAAGCCATCTCTTTTTTGAGCTTTTGCCATCTGGCCGGAGCTACAGAGCACCAAATACCAGGACAGCCAGGCACAAGAACAGTTTCTTGCCCCAGGAAATCTACCTTATGAACAGTTAAATGTTCCCCCATTGTGCAATAAATGTATGTGAAATAACCTTATACTTATTTATCACCCTATCTCTAAGTACATCCCTACAACTTATTTTTTATTCTATTCCTATTAAATTTTATCTATATCACACCTGTACATACAATTTACTCTTTTTTTGTGTGGTTTATTTATATTTATAAGTGTGTATTTTATTCACATCTTATTTTTTATTTTCTGTGTGTTGTTGTTGTTTCTGTGTACTGGAAGCATGATACACTAAAACAAATTCCTTGTATGTGCAAACATACTTGGCAATAAAGCACTTTCTGACTTTCTTTTTGACATAAAAATAACATTTCCTGTAAAACTGGACCCAACAGCTCAAATTATAAATCATTATTTTAAGCTTACCAAAGAATGACTGGAGATCATACCAATGTGAATCGAGGTATGACAAGGACACAAAGAGTTTTCACAATTTTTTATGTACAGTACAAATTAAGAATGTGTTCCCACAACTTATTAATTTGTTCCCTGGTTTTAATAAATAGCAACAACCTTGTACTAATTGGATTTAATCAAAGTCATTTACTCAAAATGAGGAAACAAATTAGTACAAGGTGACCACGATTTACTAAAAGGAAACAAATTCTTAATGTTTGGCCATGATATATCTGCCTATTTTTCTGTGTGTAATGTTTGGTGGACTACAGTTTTTTTTGTTCCTTTTTTATAACCAAAACATATTCTGTAGTGCAGCTTCAAAGGAGAGACTTGTTTTATGAACATCTGTTAATTTTGATGAAAGAACTAGGCATTAAAAAATAATAAATGTAATGAATCAATCCTGCTTTAATTTTCATTTAGGTTTTCCATTTCATCAGCTTCTTGTGTTGGATCCTTCTGCTGCTTGGCCTTTCTTTTGAAAAAGCCTGACTATAAAGAAAAATCAAATAAAACATTATACATTGTTAACACTATTAGAGAATTATGAAAAGGCTGGTGTATTGCACCTTATAGAGGGCGGCTGTGATTAGTGAGATGATCAGCAGTCCTCCAATAACTCCTCCAACGACCTCTTTTAAGATGCTGGGTTCCTCATAGACCTCCACCTGAGTGTTTACCTTCACACACACACACCAACACAATACATTTTACATTTATACATTTAGCAGATGCTTTTATCCAAAGCGTCTTACATTGCATTCAAGTTACAGTTTTACATTTGACCAGCTCTATAAAGAGCTGTAACACAATAAAGATTTCATGCTATTAGAAGCAGAATCTCACAAATTCTGATGCATAGATAGTATAATGTTAAAGTAATGTCACTAACAGCTGGAGAATTATGATATTAGCTTTAGTGAATTATACGCATTACCTCACAAACTGGCACAGAGCTGAGGGAATCGGAGAAGTAAATATATTTGTCCTCATCATAATCCAGAGATGCTGTACTGACCAACTGAAAAGATGCAGACCTAATCCCAATCTATGAAAATAAATGTTGTGTATATTAGAATGGTCTAATAATCTCATCTAATAAAGATTTCAGGCCCTGCAACTTCAGATACCTGCTCAAACCATCCAGAGCTCACATTGCTGGAGATATTATAGAACTTCCTTTCATTTCTCAACAGATTCACGTCACACCTGAAGACTGCACACACCGCCACAGAGCAATTCTGACCGAAAAACATGTTACAACAGTCAAACAAGTCTATTTGGACACAATTTACATTTAAATCAGATAATTTATTAAAAATTAATAAAAAACATTTTTTAACCAAAATGTAACTCACCAAGACATTTTTCTTTTTGAGCACTTTCAGAAAATTGGTGGAGGGGGGCTGCTCGTCTCTGTCCCTGAAGCAATCTGGAATCTTTTACAAAGCAAAATATTTTTGTAACACTTAAAATGACAGTTCACCCCAAAATATTCTTGCCTACATGTCATTCCAAACTCAACTAGGCGTACTTTCTTCCATGGAACAAGAAGGAAATTCCTTGCAGGACAGACAATTTAAGTATTAAATGTGCAAATTTGGACTACAAAAGTCATATGGACTACAATAATGGCATCATAAAGACACTAAAGGCCTTGGTTCTTGTTTGTTTCTCGATTTATGTGATTTGCACACACTTTTACCTGTAAATTTTCATTATTCCAGATGTTTTTGGCTCCAAGTTTTACAGGTACTCTAATGAAAACTGTTAAGTTTAGCTCTCTAAACTCATTTTTCACCTTAAAGACATAAAGAAAGGAGACTGATTGATACTGACAACTGTTGTTATTTCAGTAGATGTGTGATGAAATAATGGAACACAGAAATCCCAAGCACCTTTACCTCCAGTATCTGTTTCACTGGTTTTTCAAGATTATTCTTCCCACTGGTGAAATTGATGTAAATGCTGGAATCTGTATGTCTATAGGAGAAACACCCAGTGAGAAAAGCAAAATATCAAAAGGTCCAGAAATCATACTTGTAATCATACAGCAAACCGAAGCACTGACCTCAACAAGGTAACATATATAGCACGTTTTACACTGATGTTTCTCATTTTTAACAGTTCACTGTTTTCAGAGTGATTCGCATTGCCACTGGAAATGACAGAACATTTTGGTTAGTGCTATTTTTCATGCTGATATATTTCATTTGATAGACATAGATTAACACAATACCTGGCAACAGATGCACTGAATGTCACCTTTTGGTCAAAATTACTTTCTTTATTAATACTGTAAATAATGTCAAACACAGCCTAGAGAAAGGAGGTAAGAAGTTAAAAGCATTATAAAACATTTTAAATCAAGGATGCTTACAAAATATATTTTAAATTGTGTGCATGTGTGTCTAGATACAGTTGGGTCAAGAAGTCAGTTGTGCAGTTGTGAGACAGTGGTGAACTGTCTATTATAAGTGTTAAACTATTTTTCTCTACTCCTGATTCTGAAATGAAATGAAGAGTGGCAAAAGGTTTAGCCAATCAAATGGTACCCTAGTGGAAAAAAATAAAATTATTTATATATATATATATATATATATATATATATATATATATATATATATACAGTATATATACTATATATATATATATATATATATATATATATATATATATATATTAGGGCTGTCAATTGATAAAAAAATAATAATCGTGATTAACCGCATGATTGTCACGAGTTAACTCGCGATTAATTGTAATTAATCGCACATTTTCTGTGTTCTAAATGTACCTTAAATTAATACTTTTCACATTTTTAATACTCTAATCAACATGGGCATGGACAAACATGGATGCTTTATGCAAATGTATGTTTATTATTATTGAAACCATAGTCAACATAAAGCATGAAGACTAGACATGTTTCAAAGGTCATAGATGTTTTTCAAAGAACTTGTTCATGTCTATTAGACACATGAAAAAAGAAATTCCAGGTTCCCATTACTTCTCTTTCTTTGCACTGAGCAATTTACTTACACAAACATGTTTACATTTTTGCAGGACAGGGCAGCTCCTCTTCTGAACATGCAAAATGTAGATTTATTATTTATTATTAAACTTGTTTCCCTCTCTGTGCCACATACTGTATTTTGATGAAGCTAAATTGTCAATAAAACTCTTTTCATTGGTATATTTGACTGTTTCGGTTGTCAGACAACGGAATGAATATGAAATAGTGACTGAAATGCAACCCATTAAGACTACATAACCAGATCTCCCTTCCAAGATGTTAATCTGCACAAAAATCCTGATAATCGAGCCGTCGTCTGATGAAATAAAATACACATAAGATAAAGACAATAGCTGTGCTGTGATTTCAGCTATACTTGCATGTAAAAATTAGAGAAGCAACATAATATCTGTGTTTAACTGAATTAAAGCGCTGCTCCTCTCTGCTGATCGCTGAAGAGAAACTGAGCAGATGCAGAGAGAGAGAGCGAGAGGTGTGTGTGCGCGCGCTGGGAGAGCAAGACCTCGTGCTCGCGTGGCAGTACTGGTGATTCTCAGAAACTAGGTTTGGGTGCTTTTCTGAAGGGTAAAAAGTCGCCAAAGGGGTCTGTAATGTTGCTAAGTTGGCAACACTGTGCATCTCCATTTCTCCAACTACGAGTTGGGTCACAGGTCAAACAGAAAATACTCGCTGTGTTAATCGCGCGTAAAAAAAATAGTGCCGTTAAAATTAATTTGTGTTAACGCGTTATTAACATGTTAACTTTGACAGCACTAATATATATATATATATATATATATATATACTAAAATGTATAAATGAAATACATTTATTTTGTGCTATGAATGCTACAAATACATTTACATATTTATGTGCTTAATAAAAAATACCCTGCAATTGTACTTTTGGTAAACTGGTATGCTTAAATTCTGCTAAATTGGAACAACTAACTTTGTGCTTAATGCACATTAATTATGTGCAAGTAGTGCTGAGTCCCAACTAAAGACATACTAAAGTACAACCCCAAATCAGAAAAAGTTGGGACAGTATGGAAAATGCAAATAAAAAAAAGAAAGTAGTGATTTCTAAATTTACTTTCACTTTTATTTCATTGCAGACAATATGAACACAAAATATTTCATGTGTTGTCTGGTCAACTTCATGTCATTTGTAAATATACATCCTTTCCTGTCATTCAGACCTGCAACACATTCCAAACAAAGTTGGGACAGTAAAGCATTTACCACTTTGTAATGTTGCCATTCCTTTTCACAACACTTAAAAGACGTTTAGGGACTGAAGACACCAAGTGATGAAGTGTTTCAGGTGTAATTTTGTCCCATTCTTCCTGCAAGCAAGTCTTAAGGTGGGCAACAGTACGGGGTCTTCGTTGTCGCATTTTGCGCTTCAAAATGCGCCACACATTCTCTATTGCAGACAGGTCGGGACTGCAGGCAGGCCAGTCAAGTACCCGTACCCTCTTCCTCCGCAGCCAAGACTTTGTAATGTGTGCAGAATGTGGTTTTGCGTTGTCTTGTTGAAATATGCATGAACGTCCCTGGAAAAGATGTCTTCTTGAAGGCAGCATATTGTGCTCCAAAATCTCTATGTACTTTTCAGCATTAATGGTGCCATCACAGAAGTGCAAGTTACCTTTGCCAAGGGCACTGACACAACCCCATACCATGACAGACCCTGGCTTTTGGACTTGTTGCTGGTAACAGTCTGGATGATCCTTTTCTTCTTTGGTCCGGAGCACACAGCGTCCATTCCTCCCAAAAAATACCTGAAATACTGATTCATCTGACCACAGTACACGTTTCCACTGTGTGATGGTCCATCCCAGATGCCTCCGAGCCCAGAGAAGTCGACGGCGCTTCTGGACACTGTTAACATAGGGCTTCCTTTTGGCACAGTACAGTTTTAACTGGCATTTGTGGCTGTAACTACGTATTGTGGTACTTGACAAAGGTTTGCCAAAGTAGTCCTGAGCCCATGTGGTGATATCGCTTATAGATGAATGAGGATTCTTGATGCAGTGCCGCCTGAGGGATCGGAGAATAACGGTTGTTCAGCTTAGGCTTGCGCCCTTGTCCTTTACGCACTGAAATTCCTCCAGATTCCTTGAATCTTTTAATTATGTTATGCACTGTTGAAGGTGAAATAGCCAAATATCTTCCTATCTTTCTTTGAGGAACATTGTTTTTAAACATTTCAATAATTTACTCATGTATTTGTTGGCAAACTGGCGATCCTCGGCCCATCTTTGCTCCTAAAGGACTAGACCTTTCTTGGATGCTGCTTTTGTACCAAATCATAATTACAATCACCTGTTGACATCAACTGTTTCAAATCACATCATTATTTAACCAATTTACCTCATTACTAGCCCTAAATTGCTCCTGTCCCAACTTTTTTTGGAATGTGTTGCAGGTCTGAATGACAGGAAAGGATGTATATTTACAAATGACATGAAGTTGACCAGACAAAACATGAAATATTTTGTGTTCATATTGTCTGCAATGAAATACAAGTCAAAGTAAATTTAGAAATCACTACTTTCTTTTTAAATTTGCATTTTCCATACTGTCCCAACTTTTTCTGATTTGGGGTTGTATAATTGATTATGATAAAATGGAACTTTTGCGAGTATACCTGAAATAGTGAATGAATTTCAGGTATATCTTGCATTTAAAGACTGATATAATACAGAGACCATACAATCCTTATTAATAGTGATATTAATAGTGATAAAACACATTTTAGGCATAATACTAAGAAATGTGCATTTTGCAATAAATAAATACTCCAAAATATAATTTTATATCACTAGGTCTTAAGTGATATGTCAATAAATATGTTAATGGATTTGAAGTACACTTATAATGAAATAAATGTATTTTAAATAAATTATGGCATAATTTTTTTTTTCCACTAGGGTATTCATTGACATTTACAAATCTCTCAGAGGCTTCAGAATCTCCAGTCAATCCATTTACAGTAGAAATGATTAGAATCTGGGTCTTTCAGATATGTCATTGCAGAGGCCTTCTGGCAACCCTTGAGCTACTCAATCACACATTATCACTAAAATGTATTTCCAAGTTCCAAGTAGATTTTGAACCCCATATTTGGTTTCAGACATTTAGATGTCTCTGTATCCATTTGTGTGTCTGTTGACACATATTTCGACTTACAGAAGTGTTTCCTGAGAATAGAGGTTTGTTGACCTGACAGATGGTCTCCCCTAAAGAAATTCCTCGCATGCCATCTATAGAATGGCAATTCACTCTGCCCTGCTCAAACAGAAAGAATGGGTTTCTTGATCATAAATACTGTAAAATGCTTTTCAAAGCATCCCCATGACCCTACATAAGACAAGTGGTTTGGAAAATGGATGGATATTCCTGTTTTTAAAAAAATGTATGCACTTAAACTACTAAACTTGCTCTCCATAATGTTAAACAATGAGCTATACTTGCTGTATTTAACCCCACATGCCATGAACATCATCCTGTCTCACCACTCGAGGCATAATTCTCCTGTAGGAAAGTCCAAAAGGGTAGTTGAGGGTGAAGTGAGTGTTGAATGAGTTTTCTCCTCTGTTCTCTACAAACACTGTCACATTGATCTCCTGCATGATCCCAACCTCTATGTTAGCAGATCTGGTTTAGAGAAACAAAAGAGACACATGGTTAAATTGCACCAATTTTAGATCAAGACTAAATGACCGTCCAACCAATGGCTGGCTGGGGGAGCATTCAAGATGCAGAAATGAACAAACTTCACCATTCACTTACCCAAAGCTGAAGTCCATTTTGTGGTTGTCAACACAAAGGTTGTCTGATCCACAGTTCATCTCATAATCTAACTGTAATATGAGGAAAAATGCACATATTTTCTCATATACTGTACATTTGGTTGCACCATTTACACTTTAGGACAATTTAGGTTTAAATATGAGACTCTTACCATCCACAATGTAGTGTTCTTCACCCATGGTAAGAGAACAGGCTGTAAGTTTTCCAGACTTTGGGAGGGCAGACCCTCAAAAGTGAATACTAATTCATTAAGCAGTGAGTTGAGATAATCCTCTGTACAAGCCTGGACAAGACAAGCAATTTAATAAATTAAAGGATTTTTAGTTTTTACCTTGGTATTGTTTCTCATAAAAATCCACTTTTATTTCTTGCTACTGCCAACAGATACACCAACATGCTGCTGTGAGAGTGAGCAATATGCTGCTGCTGCATCAGTAGGCTTACATAATTTCTGTAGCAGATCTAGACAGGTGGAGCTGGGGGAGGTGGAGGGTTTCAGAGAAAATCTGATAGCACATTGCAGGAAATTGGTATAGAAATATCTGCAACAAAAGGAGTGATATGTGACTTACCTCTATGAGGAACGGATGGTCTTTGCACACCTCCTCTAGTGTAACATTTACAGCATCACTGAGGACATGGTTTTTGGGCAAGAAGTATGCTCTGTGGTTATATCGCTTGGCATCCAGTTTTAACGTATAGCTAATATTTGCAGCCAAATCTGGAAAATGTCATTGAGTACTATTTTGTGATATTTGTATTCAAATAGTTTATTGAAATAACAAAGTCTGTCGTAAAACTTGGGGAAACCTGTTATAGCATGTTTGTATCCGCTCATGTTGAAGCACACTGTCAATGTGTTTTCCAGTGGCTTGGTGCAGTTTGTTTGACTGGTTGAGATTTTGGATGGACTGTAGGTTACTTTCACATCCACAGACACTATAGGTCTAGATCTGTGTGTTGTAGAAAAGTACACATTGTACACTTAAAAACATAAAGAATAACTCAGATTGGGCTCTGTATGTTACTGTCTGTGAATTTAGTGGATATTCACTTGTAATTAATCAGTTAATTCTATTAGATAGAATGAGTGTGTGAATATACTGAAGTCATAGGATGTACACTGTACCTAAGAAGCAAAACTGCTCCTTTTGATCCAACAGCAATATCTGGTAGACTGTCTCCACTGTGATCTAAGGAGGACTGACTCAGAGCTTGTCCAAAAAACTGTAAACCTGAGCGTACAGATGATCCAGCAATTCTCTAAAACCGCACACAGAATAATAGAACAGGGAAACTGATAAGAAAGGTAAAAAAGTAGTCGTATAAAGTGGCAGTCGACAAAAGGTTAAATATGCAACTCAAGAAACAACACTAAGTCCTAAAATAGGCAGACCTGTGAAAATGTGGGATTTATTTGATCTACTCCTCCATTGAAGATGTAGATGCTGCCCTGTCCATCTTCCTCTAAAGGAGCTCCAATCAGCACATCCCTGAAACCATCACCATTCAGATCTGCTGGACTGGCCAGAGAAGAGCCAAACCGACCCCTCTGACCTGCCTTTCCCACCAACACCACAGAAAAAGTGAAGTATGGCTGCAAAAAGAGAAAAAGCACAAGAGTATAATGGGTATGAGTTTCTTAAACTTTTGAAAGACAAAATAAAGTCTAAAAGTATCTGGAATATTTAGAATGGGGAAATTATATTTTACCCTACCTGCCGAGAGTAAAAGTACACAAAAACTCTGCCTTCAGAATGAGAGTCTACATACGTTGGTGCAGATATTAGTAGAAGATCTGTTTTTGTGTCAGAGTTCAGATCAACCACACAGACCTCGGCTCCAAAGTACGATCCAATCTGAGGCTGAGAAATGACAAAAAGTCTGTTCAAAATCAAATCCTCTGCCAAATAAACTGTAGGCCTTGACTTGAGCGTCTTGACTACTGACTTGAGCTGGACACTATTGTTTTCTGTAGTGCTGATTTATTATTAAAATCATCTTGTTTTCATAGAGCTGCTTATAGCTGAACTAAGCTTATTTCATAATTGATGAACTTTACAGGTATTGAACTGAACTGAATCAACACTAAACTGACTGTCTTTAATTTAGGTTAATTTATCATGGGTTGTCAATAGGTAACTATACATAATTTCTGGTCGTTTGATCTATGTGTATATTATGTGTATGTAAGTATTTTCAAGTGGTTGTTTCTGGTGTCTAATAGTAGAAAATATTACATAAGACAACATTACATGTAGAAAATAACATATACTGTATTTGGTGAATTATTTATGTCACGATACACTGCTGGAAGGAACGTTGGCGACGTGGATAACATAAATGGTATTTAATGAGAGAATCACAGGGGTAAATCCACAACAGGAACAGGGGCAAACACACAATCAAATGAACAATCAAAGAGAGGGAGAAACTGGGTCACGGAGCACATGGGGAGGGAAAACACACACAAAACAGTCCATGGGCGTGACAATTTATAGGTACCTTGGGTGAATCCATCAGCAGGTTAGTTGCATTATTTCCAAATACTGAAATCCTCACTTGTCCTTTATGCCTATATCTTGGTGCACCCAAAATCACAAACTTTTTTTTAGATCTTGTTGCTATTGTCATTGAATAACCTGAAAAAAACATTGGCTATAAAAAAATAATGCACTCAAAAAATATATATAATACAGTCATCATTACTTAACCTCAGGTAACCATTGGTCACAACATGCTTTCATTATATGTGGAACTTGGAATTTACTCAGAATAATGTTTCACAGATAAGAGAAAGATATAAGGGTTTGGAGGGAGTATATGATTTCATTGTTGGGGTCTGCAGTATTTATTTATTTTATTTTTTGATTGTAGCTCCCCACAATAAATGTAAGGCCAGTTTGATGTGTTTCTCACCTAAGTAACTATCTTGCTCACTTCCCACTTGGAAGTCTGATGAAAGGCCATACTGATAGTGTTCCTGATATCCACCCTTCCCCTGGAAAGCTCCCACAGAACTCATGATCAGGCTTACCTAAACAAAGAGGTTTGAATCTGTTTGTTTTCTTTGCCTCTACACCACTTTTCAACATGATGTCTGGTTGCCTTAAGCTAAGAAAACTCTTAGTGTTAATTTGTTTATAATTATAACTAAGGATTTGCTTAGCTTAAGGAGTTTGTTGCTATATCATTTTAATATTATCTATTGTTAACTATAGCTGACCAATAAAAAAAATGCCCAAAAAATATGTTTTTTCAAACGCTTGAGGTATTGAGTTACATTGGATGTAAACACCGCACTAAATCCATCCTGAGCAAACTCCATTGTAGCAGAATCGCCAGTGGACTGGACACCTGAAAGAATATATGGGGGAAATGTAATTAAAACAAGTGAATATGGTCCAAGATCATACCATAATCTATATCATATTGACTGTGACTGTGCTGTTATAATGAATATCAGCATGGCTGTGATTTGACCATGGTGAATGTCAAAGATGAAGTTTGTTTGGTAACACTTTATTTCGATATTCCACTTTAGACATTCTTGGTAAGTAAGTAACTTTGCAACTACATGTCAACTAGCAGTCATTAGAGTACTAGTAGACTGTCTGGTTAATATCTTCTAACACTACTTTGATGGGTCCACAACATACAACATATTGACTATGAGAAACTTTGCAAGTATATGTCAACTTATTCTACTAACCCTAAACCTACCCTAACAGTCTACTCTGAGAGTTAGTAGACATGTAGTTGCAAATTAATGAGAATTAGTTGACGTAGTTACTAAGTTACTTATAGTTAGTAGAATGTCTAAAGTGGACTATCAAAATAAATTGTAACTTTTTGTTTTGTTCAGCACTTGTGTAACACTGACTGTCAAATCCATTTTTATTATTTCCCGCATCTACACCTTTCTCATGTTCTTTGCTCTTATCTGTAAACTTACCTTCAATAGCAATGTTTTCTTCCAGTTGGTCACGGATGCTGTCCAATGCATCAAAGTCAGTCACATTAAACACGTGTTCAGCAACAGGAGCAGATGCAATAACATGTAACTGCTGCTTTGTGCGGGAATCATCAAAAGCTTCACCAATCTTTGGAAATTGAAAAGACAAGACAGACATTTTTAGTTCATTCAAACATTTAGTCCTGTTATATCTTGTTTAATGCAAAGATAAAGGTTAAAAATCTTCACTTTTTTGACTGATAAGTTGATGCAAAGATAAAAATTTTGTCATCATTATACGCTGAAATTGAAACACTGTACTTGTCACTGTACAATGCATATGGGGACTAGAGCTTTCAAATAAAAAAAACACACAAAAACACCATAAACGTATAATAAAAGTAGTCAATACAAGTTTTATGAACTGAGTCAACTAATTCACTCTATATGGACTACATTAATAATACTTTTTGTGATTTTGCTTTTGCGTCCTTTTTAAAGCTTGAAGGCCTTGAGTCAAAGAAAACATAATTCTTACGCCAATAGCATATCGGATAATATTCTTATTTTCTGCCTTTTCAACTGCGCCTCTGAGATGAGGTTCATCATTTGATCTACCATCAGTGATAACAATTAGGATTTTAATTGCTGATGGCCTCGCCCCTCCTTCAGTAACGAAGAGCTCATCCCTGTACAATGGAAATAAGAAAAGCATTATACACAATGTTGAGAACAGCTATTAGAAATCACATACTGGAACAGCTGTTCATGCACTTTATTTCTTATAGGTGTTACGGTTTAAAACTCAGAAAAACAATTTGTTTTTCGCCAGATCACCCAAACACCCCCTTAAAGAAATAATTTATTCAAAAATGAAAATTTGCTGAAACTTTACTCATCCTTAGGCCATGTAGATGAGTTTCTGGACAACAGATCTGGAGCAATGTGTCTCTGCATCAGTGTCTCAGCAATGGATGCTCTGCAGTGAATGGGTGCCGTCAGAATGAGAGTCCAAACAGCTGACAAAAACATCACAATAATCCACAAGTAATCCACACCACTCCAGTCCATCAGTTAACATCTTGTGAAGACAAAAACTGAAACAAATCCATTAAGACGTTTTTAACTAAAATCTGAGTCCATAATCCATAATAATGCTTCCCCCAGTGAAAAAGTCCATCTCCTGTTGTCTCTCACATCAAAATCCAGCCACATAGTTGTTTTGAGCTGTTTTGGACTGTTTTGGCTTGTAAACGGTGCTTAATCTGTGCAGATTCCTCTGCTGATTCAGACAGGACAGTTTTTTCACTGAAGGAAGCCTTATTATGGATAAAGGACTCATATTCCAGCCAACAGCAACATTTTACAGTTAAATTTGTTTCTTACAAACACGCAGGCTTCTGATTCTCAAGATGTTAACTGATGGACTGGAGTGGTGTGGATTACTTGTGGATTATTGTGATGTTTTTTTGGACTCTCATTCTGAGAGCACCCATTCACTGCAGAGCATCCATTGCTGAGAATGTGATGGAATGACACATTTCTCCAAATCTCATCTGCATCTTTGATGGCATCAAGGTTTTCAGCAAATTTTCATTTTTGGGTGAACTATTCTTTCAATGTGTTACAAAATCAGTCACAAAAGTCAGATTTGGATCAAATAAAATAAAGTTAGCACTAATACATTTTGAAGTGGCATTTTGAGATACTTGATGTTGATAACATTAGATGTGACGTACACAAGTCTATTTATAGCCTTTGCAGTGTAGGTCCATCCTTTTTGCTGTTTTATCTCTCCTATTCTTTTCCTCCATGAATCAATGTCATTGACTGCTTCAAACTTGGAGTGAATTTCAAAACCAGTGGAAAACTGTGTAACGGCAAACTATACGGAAAAAAAAAACATATGTATTTTCATTACATGTCAGTCAACCGTCCTGTTCCTGCCTAAATTGGAGATGGGCTGCAATGTGAACCCCACTTTTTGAGTAGCGTCTAAAGGTAAAAATTGGCCTTATGGACTCATACCTGAGAATTGCAGTCGGAAAAACTCTGAATTATTGTTATGACAAAAGTTTTCATTTTAACAAAATCGACATCTTCTACACTGTCAGAGCCATCCATTAGAAAAGTGATGTCTATTTCTAGAGGGCAGCCTGTGAATGAGTAGTTTAGGAAAACATAATGATTAGATTAGACATTATTAGATTATCAAACAGCAATCCAAAAGAGAAATCTAGGTAATTCTTAATTCCACTTACTTCTCAAAGCACTTGGTATAGGTGCACTCACTGCATTGTTCCCGCCCATGATAAAGCACATACCGTTGAGGGTAGTAAGTACTTTGCAGTCCTTAGGAATGGTTGGACCACAAACCTGAAAGAGAATCATTTTACCGATAAACATGTCAAACATTGAATCGATGCTGAAAGTCTCTTTCCCTGTTCAGAAATAGCAATATAATTCATTTTGTACTTTATGTACTGCCATTTACTTAAATATAAATCCCAGAGTCCTGGTTTAAAATCATGCAATCAGTGCAATATTCAGCCCAACATTTGCATAAAGCATCTGTGTATGTATTTATTTGTGTGTCAGGATGAACATACAACTTACCACTGAATTTGAAGATTGTGTATCCTTAGTCATGGAAAGTCCAAGAGACATGTTAACAGCTTCAGAAGGCACTGTCATTGTTTTAAAATTGGTTAGATTTTGCATGTCAAAACAGACTTATTACTTGTAAATATGAAATATGAAAAGCTAAATACCATTAATTGTGACCGGCAGGCAAGTTTCCTGTGAAATGGCACAGCTATAAACTTGTCCTCTTGTGTTATGGCTGTATTGTGCTAAAGGATCACTCACAAGCAAACTGTGGAAAAGTAAAGGAAAATATGTTAGGTTTTGCATATATATTTTATGAATTGCGATGGGTCAGTCTAATTCAGCAATCAAACCTCCCAAATCCAGTCCATTGTATGCTGTCAAAAGCGAGACTCTGTTCTGGGATAATGGTTGTTCATACATGCGTTTCTTATATACAAAATAGTCTTGAATAAATACATAAACAAAATAATATTTGTAATAATTCAAAATCTTTTTTTCTCACCTAGATGTATCTCTCTGTATCACTCTATAGCCAAAGCCAACATCATTGTTTCTTGTGAAGTATTTCCAGGTAACAGGATCGATGTTGAATGTCAGCACTGACTGAAATGCTGGATGATGACAATTAAGACCATTATAACACACACACATTTTAACAATTTATTTAAATCCGCTTAAAAGAAATACTCTACAGGGGCATAAATATTACAGATGCAGTTGAATACAAGTACAAAAATCTTGGACCAGTGGCATTCAATAGATCTTCACAGTATTAAGCATATCACTCAGTTGTTATGGGTATAAATAACAACGTCTCCGCCATATATGACGCTACCTATGATAGCAGACAGAGCACAGTACTTTGCCAACCGTTTAGCCCTCTTTTTGGGCATCCCGAGTTGTTGAAGCCCTCTCACAACCAGCCTGTGTGTGTGTCCTAAGCTGCCAAATATAAAAACACATAATCGGCCCCGATAACCTATCTCTGAAATAGTATTTAGGAGTGGTTGGTATTTAATGACTTTGGTCATAAAACACACACACACATAATATATGTTAATTTTTGAGCAATCTCTGTCTGCTCAAACTGCCAATATTTAAAAAAATAAAAACATATTATTATTGAGAAGACATGAGGTGGTTAAAATGATTAAAATTATTTCCTATTTGGTAATTTTGTCTAGCTTTCCAGCACAAATATATATATATATATATATATATATATATATATATATATATATATATATAAATTGTTTCATGATACATTTTCTGGAGATGCAAAATAACGTAAGTTTTATTTTCTGAAAAGAATTAACAAAATTGAGTGAACTATTAACTACAACTTTTGCCTTAATACACTTCTAATTTGCTGCTCATTAATAGTTATTAAGGTAGTTGTTAAGGGATCTAATTACAAAATAAGTTATTAATATGTACTTTATAAGTACTAATAAACAGCCAATATGCTAGTAATATGCATGCTAATAAGTAACTAGTTTTCCTATCATTTTGCATCTCCAGTAAATGTATCTTGATTTCATTTGTTTAGATATTTGTACTGTAAAACAAGATAAAAATACTGAGGAACAGCATCATGTTTTGTGGTGTATGTTTTCCCTGAGGTCCACTTATGATAGTTTGAGCCAAAGCTGTCATAAATGGATATTACAGAACTCATTTCCACTCTCTCTGCCCTTCAGAAACAAACAGGCCTTTTCTGGTACTATCTAAAAGCCTTAAATATAAACACCCAAAATGATCAACACCACTAAGCTGCAGGTTTTCAGTTCGCCCCGTTGTGAATCTGAATTGTGACAGATTAATAAAACGGTTCTATTCAGAACCTAATCCCCGTTTCAGGAACTGTTTGAGGAACTACTCTGTTCCTTTGGCAGCAAAGAGGTGCTGCGACCCGTCGTTTCTCAAACGCATAAACGAATGAGAAAGAAGACTCAGTCCTGTTTTAGCTAAATTTTACTGTAGTAATTTTCTTTAACTATGGAGTATTCAGAAAAGTGGACCGACTGCGAGGTACAAGCCTTGCTGAGCATTGTCTCCAGCGAGGAAATCCAGAGAGGTTTTGCATTGTCAAAGCATAACAGCAAAGTGTATAGCAACATCTCAGCACAGCTGCTGCAGGTCGGGATCCACCACTCAGCTAAGCAGTGTCGGGAAAAGCTTAAGAAACTGAAACAAGACTACAAAAAGATTAAAGACCACAACAGCCAAAATAGTTCTGACCAACGGACAGGTAAATGGTATGCGTCCATGGACGCAATCCTCGGCCACAAACCAGCATGCACTAGAAATGTGGAAAGCAAATTTTCGGAGGCCAGTGACACTGGCACATCTGTAAAAGGTAAGTAAATAAAGCTATAAATATGATAAATATATCAAAGTTAGCTATGTACCAGATAAGCATTGGTACAAAGTTAGTGGCCAAATCTAGTAGCCCAACCAACATTACAAGCAAACAGATGGTTTAACTCTGTGAAATTTGTAAAGTGTGCTGTTAAAATACTTATACGTAGTACAATTACTGCAATAGCTGCAATGCATGAGTTTAAGTAAGATCAGATTGTTAAGTGTAGATTTATTTATGTCTTTATGCTAGGAAAGAGGAAAAGGGGAGACACACTTATGATGTTGGCACTGAAGGAAATGAGGGAGTTGGAGGAGGCCAGGAGGAAGGAAGCCAACGCTGCAATGGATCGTTTCTTACAGATGCTGGCGGAGCGAGAGTCGAGAGAGGCTGCGGCGTGGGCGAAGGAAATGGCTGAGGAACGAGCAGAAGCTGCAGAGGCCAGACGACAGCAGGCTGCATTTCAGCAGAGCTTTCTGGACCTTTTTGCAAAGCTTGTGGAGGGGAAACAAGCCTCTGTCCCACCTACACTGGAATGAAACTTAGCTGCCAGTAATATATATATATATTATCGAGGTTTACAGAGGTTTTCACACTTTCTATGCCAAGGACCCCATGTATGATCATCCCTTGTACTTAATTCATAATAATTACGCATTGCATGTACAAATGCTCATTTTTATGATTTGAGACAAATAAAAGATGTGGCTTTTGGAGCTTAAAAATTAAACTGATCACAGTTTTCATAATCAATCACTTTAGGTGCAATTAATTATCCAGCAAGAGCTACTTTATAAATAAACATCATATTACATGATTGATTGATCATCATTGATTGATTTTGTGGAAACAAACAGAAAGAGACTGTTTGACTTCTCAAATGACAGCGTGAAGAGGAAGATAGGTAACTCATAAGGAAGTTGCCAAACCGGTGCTATGGAGTAATAGTTTCTACTCTAGTAACAGTATCTTAATTTTTACTGAGAATAATTTATGGGGCAGTATATTCATGAATTTCAAGCTGTGAATGCAAAATACCTCAACAGTCCTGCTATTTTGGAATGATCAACAAGGAGAAAGTTTGAAAAAAAACAATGGAAAAGATACCTCAGTCAGTGCACTGAATCAACTGATTGTATGGGTTTTTTGACAACGTCATTTTCTAAAATGTTTTACTTGGAATTATTACAATTTTAGAATTACTACTACACAAAAAAAGTTCAAGTAATGGTTGAACTTATCAATAATCAGACTAGCTAACCTAACGATAAGAGCTACTGTATCAAATGTATAAATTGAATATAGAAATATATAATAGATTTTTTTGATCACTAGATGAATGTTTTTGACAAACAAATCTTGCAAAATCAGATGGAAAAGACTGTTGCTGCCTGTTGCAAAATGGAAATTATAGTTGGCAAGAAATCATTAGTACACCATTAGTCACCAACAGAGTTCAATGCAACGCCTTGAAGATCTACAATGACTTGTGCTGGCTAAAAAAAAACAAAAAAACAAAAAAAAATATTTTGGCTCTTAACATTTTAAGAGGCAGTGGCTTTCTAGTCATTGTTTTTGTTTTTCTCAAGCCCTGCATGAAGTGGATGAGCATTTTTCCTTGTTGCAAAAAGGCACTAAAATGTTTGCAACCCTGTCACCCCACATCTTAAAGATAAACAACGAGCTCACTCAAGATTTGTTTGTTTTACATCACCAAATTTGCAGCCAACAAATTTGTTTGACAGCAACACAATAAAATGAATAAATAATAGCAGCCTAAAACAACTGAACATATAAGTAGATGTGAAACTGTATGAAATTTTCATATCACAATTACAGTGACCAAAATGTTGTCAATATTATCACAGTATTATTAAAATGTGCTTGAAATGTTCAAAATGTAAAATAATAACATTAATAATGATGGTTGGATTTTAAACAAACTAAAATATTGGTTGGGTGACTTATAACATACCATGTTATCTACTAACATGTAATAACATTTTTGGAAAAAGACTTTATAAAATGATAAACCTCATATATATATAAATTATAGGCATTTTATCCATTCCATTAACAAGTTACCTTATTATCCAAAGTGTTGCAATTTCTAGAATGCACATTAGCTTGTTTTCCATCTACCAGTTAAGATTTACAACTAAAATTGTGCCCAATTTTCGCATTGGTCAAAACAAAAATGGCAGACAGGCTGAATGAGAATGTAACTCTTGTCTGACAGCAGGTGGCACTTATGGAACAGCAGAACTGAGCTGTTTCCACAGTAACCACTGTAAACAAAGCTATTTTATTATGCACTGAGGGAAGATGAAAAGAAAATGCCATTGAAAGATGAAACAAGATGACATTCAGAAGACAGTCTGTTCCCCTTAGGCATTCATAGAATTCATTCATTCATACGTTCATTCATATAATTTCTCTCAGCACTCTGCTTACATGTTTTCACTCAAAACCAAACCTGCTCTGGATGTTGCGCCTGTGTGAGACTCTTACTAAATTTGCTTAATGCTGATAAATCATGAAATAATGATGGCGCCGCACATGGCTGCCTCGGTTTGTTGCTCCTTGGTACTTTTTCTGTTTTTGTTTGTTTGTCCTGTCTTAAGCAACGATTTTCCGATCAGCTTCACTAGAAACGAACTCTTGGACATAAGAAATAGCACACCAGATAACCTTTTGCCGACGTTTGAACATTCAGACGTTTTACTGGACATTTTAGTCGGAGGAGCTGCATTCCTATTCAAGCGCTCCAGGCGACGCAAGCGAGGGAAGCGTGCTGGTGCGCTCGTGAAAACCAGACAGCGCGGTTTAAGGACTCCGCTGCCGAGTATTCACCTGGCGAATCTCCGCTCCCTTGCAAATAAATCAGACGAACTACAACTCCTCACCCGCACAAACAAGGACTTTTTAAACTCTGCTGTGCTTTGTTTCACGGAAACCTGGCTGAACGGAGCTATCCCGGACAGCGCGCTTCATCTATCCGGATTCCAGCTGTTCAGAGCAGACAGAGTCACCGAATCATCGGGGAAAACGAGAGGTGGTGGATTATGTTTTTATATCAATGAAGGCTGGTGTACAGATGTGACAGTTTTAAAGAAGATGTGCTGCCCAAACTTGGAAGCTCTCTTTATCAACTGTAAGCCTTTTTATTCACCGCGGGAGTTTTCCTCGTTTATTCTGGTGAGTGTGTACATTCCTCCTGACGCACGTGTGAGCGCGGCGCTAGAACTGTTGGCCGACCAAATCACACACACAGAGCAGCGTTACCCGGACTCTTTCATTGTAATTCTCGGTGATTTTAACAAAGCTAATCTCACACGCGAACTGCCTAAATACAGACAGCACATCACATGCCCCACCAGAGACAGCAATATACTGGACCACTGTTACACTGTTTTAAAGGATGCATACCATTCTGTCCCCCGTGCAGCGCTGGGACTCTCTGATCACTGTTTGGTTCACCTTCTACCAGCCTATAGGCAGAAACTTAAATCTTCTAAGCCTATCTTAAGAACTGTAAAGAGATGGACTGTTGAAGCAGAGCAGGATCTACAAGCCTGCTTCGAACTTACGGATTGGAGTGTTTTTGAGGCTGCAGCTACTGATTTGGATGAACTCACTGACACCGTGACATCCTACATTAGTTTCTGTGAGGACATGTGTGTACCTACCAGGACTTATTTAACATTCAACAACGACAAACCTTGGTTCAGTACAAAACTCAAACAGCTTCGCCTGGCCAAAGAGGACGCCTACAGGAGTGGGGAAAAAGCCTTGTACAAACAGGCCAAATACACACTGAATAGGGAGATAAGAGTGGCAAAGAAAAACTACGCTGGAAAGCTAAAAAACAGCTTTCAAGCAACGACCCTACATCAGTGTGGAAAGGCCTGAAAGCCATCACCAGCTACAAGACCCCTCCCCCCAGCACTGAGGCCAATCAACAACTGACTGAAGACCTGAACAGTTTTTACTGTAGGTTTCAAAAACAAAAGCCTGGTCTGACACCCCACACCCACTCTGACCATCCCACAACACAGCCATCAACACCCTCCCCCTCCCCCTCCCCTACTGTTTCTCAGCCTGTAATCAAGATCTGTGAAGAAGATGTAAGCAAAGTCTTCAGGAGACAGAAGATAAGGAAAGCCAAAGGCCCAGACGGTGTCTCTCCAGCCTGCCTCAAAGCCTGTGCTGTTCAGCTATCATCCATCTTCACATTGATCTTCAATAGATCACTGGAGATGTGTGAAGTCCCCTCCTGCTTCAAACGCTCCACCATCATCCCTGTACCCAAGAAACCAAAAATCACAGGACTTAATGACTACAGACCTGTTGCTTTAACGTCTGTGGTGATGAAGTCATTTGAGAGGCTCGTGTTGGCTCACCTGAAGGACATTACTGGACCCTTTCTGGACCCCCTGCAGTTTGCTTACCGAGCAAACAGGTCTGTGGATGATGCAGTCAACATGGGATTGCACTATATCCTCCAACATCTAGACAAACCAGGGACCTATGCAAGGATCCTGTTTGTGGACTTCAGCTCCGCTTTCAACACCATCATCCCGGACACCCTTCAGAATAAACTGACACAGCTCTCCGTCCCCACCTCCATCTGTCAGTGGATCACCAGCTTCCTGACAGACAGGCAGCAGCTAGTGAGGCTGGGAAAATTCTCATCCAACACCTGCACCATCAGCACTGGAGCTCCTCAGGGTTGTGTTCTCTCCCCACTGCTCTTCTCCCTCTACACCAACGACTGCACCTCTAAAGACCCCTCTGTCAAACTCCTGAAGTTTGCAGATGATACCACACTCATCGGCCTCATCCAGGACGGTGACGAGTCTGCTTACAGACAGGAGGTTAAGGAGCTGGCTGTCTGGTGCAGTCTAAACAACCTGGAGCTCAACACGCTTAAAACTGTGGAGATGATCGTGGACTTCAGGAGAAACCCCCCAGCTCTCCCCCCACTCACCATCATGAACAACTCTGTGAATGCAGTGGAGTCATTCAGGTTCCTGGGAACCACCATCTCTCAGGACCTGAAGTGGGACACTCACATCGACTCCATCGTGAAAAAGGCCCAGCAGAGAATGTACTTTCTTCGTCAACTGAAAAAGTTCAACCTGCCACAGGCGCACATGACACAGTTTTACTCTGCTGTTATTGAGTCGGTTCTGTGCTCTTCTATAACTGTATGGTTTGGGTCAGCCAGCAAATCAGATATAAGAAGACTGCAGCGGACTGTTAGGACAGCAGAAAGGATCATTGGTGTGCACCTGCCCAGCCTTCAGGATTTGTACTACTCCAGAGTGAAGAAACGGGCAGGTAACATCATCACAGACCCCTCTCACCCTGGACATGACCTGTTTGCGCTTCTCCCTTCAGGCAGATGCTACAGATCTCTGTGCACTAGAACATCTAGGCATAAAAACAGTTTTATCCCCCATGCCATCTCCAGCCTAAACCATTAACACAGGAATTATTACCTGTGTTCTGAAATTCTCTAACCCTAATTCTTGCCTGTAATTCCATCCCCCATCTCTAATTATTTACTCTCTCTAGAACTATGTAAATATGTATGCATAATTTTCTATACAGCTGTATATAGAGAGTAAATAAGGCACAAATCTGTACATAAATCTTTCTGTTCCAGATTCAGACACATTATTATTATTATTATTATTATTATTATTATTATTATTAAGGCTTATTTAAATGTTCTGTTCTCATGTCAGATATGTATGTTTATATGTATGTATGTACCAAGAGCTTCTTAAAAACCACAACAAATTCCTCGTGTGTTTGCACACACTTGGCGAATAAAGCTGATTCTGATTCTGATTCTGATAAGTATTTACCGCATGTTTTTCAAATCGCAATAATCAAATACTGTTTTAACTCTTTCCCTGCCAGCATTTTTGAAAAAAGTTCCCAGTCACTGCCAGCAGTTTTGATCATTTTCACTAAATTGTCAAGGCCCCAGAATATTTTGTTGTATGAATAACTGAGCATTATGACAAAATAAAGGCAAAAAGCTGAGAAAATTAAGTTATCAAAGACTGCATCTGGATCATATTCAGTACAATGATCAAAGCATAGATGCAGTAGATCACCTCCATCAACACTCCCAAAGCTTCACAGTCCTAAACCACTTGCTGAATCGACATTTCACTCGGTAACATTAGCCAGTTTTAATTTATGCTGTTTATTGTTGATGATTGTATTATTTTTTATATGCATCTGCTTACATATGAGATCGCTCATCTCTGCACCTTCCTCAGCTGTGTTTGTAATTGGGTAATTCTGGTCTAATTCAGAAGATGCGTAAGAGTGCCTCCAAGCGTATAACAGTGAAAACACCGAAAGCGTAACGAGTTAATGATCATTAAAATATGAAACATTAATACTAACTGTCTTGCCTTTTATCATGGTTTACCATTAAACCAGTAACGGTTTCATCAATAATAAGTATAAGTTCATTTTAATGACATATACATTTTGACAATTAATATTTCTTCTTTTGCTCAAGAGGTGCTAATCTACATTTGTGCCAATTTGAAAAAGTTCACATTACATCATGTTTTGGTCTTACCACAGAACAGGTACAAAAAGAGGCAGAAATCCCAGTCCATGTTCATATCAGGGTCAGAGGCAGTGGTGACATGAAAGGTGCAAATTTCCTAATATATGAAAAACAAAGACAGAACAAGAGCATTTATTGAGAAAGATGCAAGAGTCAGTACATATAACTAAGGAGGGACAGCCAAAAACACAGAGGAAATGGACATAACATATCTGAATGACTAAGCAAAAATGAGAAAGATAAAATCAAAGGCCACGATGAACCAGGAAATGACATAAAACTTCAAGAAATACTGTATGTTCTTGGAATGCAATATCATCGTGTGGCGGTTTTCAACAACATGACTGAGACTGCAATGTTGCTTGTAGTTACGCAACAGTTCAATAAACAAGAAGTTAATACAGAGTAAATTCAATTTTAGATACACTCTACAGTGTACTGTTGGCTCTGTCAACTGACAGGACCAAAGCAAAATCAACCATCGCATATAACCGAGAAACACACAACAGTGGTGTTCCATTCCTGAATGAATCTAAGTTTTAAACTAATCAGCTGTGTGAATGATTTGATGATGTGATCATAAAGACAGTCCCTTGTACGATGGGACCTCAAAACGAAACAAGATGGCGGTGCTTTGCTCGAATGCCTTCCAGGTCACTCCACTAAGATTGTGCTTTTATTGACTTTTTTACTTACTTTTGCTTTCTCTTTTTACACACATAATGTCTGCACTGATCACCTATGACAAAGGAACACTTTTGGACATTGGAAACCACTTCACTAACCTGGTTCACACTTTATCACCGAATCCATCGTGGCCTCTTGAGATTCTTCGAAACACGGAGAACAATGGCCACAGGCGACGGAACAAGAAACACTGTGGTAACAGCGCTGGAATTCGTAACAGACTGAGGAAAAGGTCTCACAGTCCTCCTTTACGGAGCATTCTGCTCGCTAATGTCCAATCCTTGGAGAATAAGATGGACGATCTTAGAGCCAGGATAAGTTTCCAACGGGACATAAGGGACTGTAACATAATCTGTTTGACTGAAACATGGCTCACACCCTCGGTTCCAGACACTGCTGTAACGCCGTCTGACAACTTTTCTGTTTTACGGATGAGTAGTCTATATCCGGCAGCTTATGACAAAATGATTGATGGCTTTGACCTTTGTGACCTTTCCCCCCTCCCCCACGCGGCCCACCCACATCGCGACCACCCCCATCGGTGTTGACCCCTCAAATGAGATCCAGATGTTACAATCGTCATGCGTGAAGCTCCGGCGTCATCCTGGATGTTATCCGGTCGGTGGAAAAACCATAAATGAGCAGTTGAGGAATGTTTTGAAGATATTATGGAGCGTTTTGAAACTTCCTCATGGGAACATCTGTGTGGGCGCCCCTCCCCATCTGCGGCACACGTGGTGTCCCGTTGCACGCTTTCTCTCCCTCTCTATCTCTATGGGATTTTCTCTATGAAAAAACAATAATGAACGATCAATATTAAAAAGTCATGAGAACATATCACAATATGCGTACCTGCAATATATTCTGTTGAATAAAAAGAATTTAAATAAAATAAGCTATCATTGAGAAGGGATAAAAATGCTTAGCTTAACAAATGAAATGGTTAAAAAATATAAATTGCCTTACATTTTCCAAGAGCAAAAGATTTCCTCCTTTTGCGAGGATGACTATTCTTTGAATGAGATGAATACAAAAAATGGTCACTTTAATTCTGTCTCTCTCTCTCTCTCTCTCTCACTCACACACACACACACACACACACACATTTGCGTAGTCGTCTAAAACGGTGATATTACACAGAATCCTGATGTTTTTATCTACAGATAATTATACGTTACAACCATCACAGAAAACATTACCTTAGAAAATAAATGCATAATTCATGTGCTTTATAAGTAATTTACTCATGGGCTCAATAGAATGTTCCCTCTCCCTCTCTCTGTGAGAGGACACTTGCCCCACACCATAGGTTAAACAAGTAGGCTACACAGACACACATTCAATCGTCAGAGTCTTACTCTCGTCTTTGAAAATAAATATTTTAACAGGCAAATGGTAAGGGATATAGTGGACTCAACATGTCCGGGCATGTTTTATGGAGTATTTCCATATACATATTTCAGTTCACGTTTATTTGTATATTTGTATTTGTATCACAGACATTTGAGTTTCTACATTATATTTAGAACCTTTAATATTTATATTACCATTATATTAATGCAATTTATACAGTATCATCCCCTTAACCCACCCATCACAGTAAACTTTCTGCATTTTATATTTTCATAGAAATCGTTTAGTATAATGTAAAAAGCTGTAGACACTCCATGACACTCCATAGACAAAAATATTTTTTTACTGTACTCCTTCCAAAAATGTTTATATATATTGTTTTTAAGCAATCTAAATTATGAGGACTCAAGAAGTTTAATCATAAACCACATTGTTATATCAGAGTAATACCCATGTCATTAAACAAATTTGTGTTCTGATAAATCATGCAACGTTTCAAGCTAAAGAGAGACTCATCTCTATTTTAAAGAATATGGAAATATATAATTATATATGATGGCATGTTACTAAAGCAAATCATTCATCATTCATTTTAAACAAGTATTCAACATTTATTTAACACATCATTCTCTTCATTTAAAGAATATGGTAATAAACAAAATATATAATTATATATGTCATAGTAACAAACATGTTACTAAAGCAAAGCAAATCTTTTATCGTACATTTTAAACTCATATTCAACATTTAAGTTTATTGAACTTATAAAACACACAACTCTCTTCTTTTAAAGAAGGTAGTTAAAAACTGTGATTATATATAACATACATTATTCTGGGGGCAATTAACTAAAATTAAATGTTTACAAAATGTACCTAAGTTGGGAAATTAAGTCCTGCTTTTGAGCTCTTCTAACTCACAAGAGTAAAATGTCAGTCTGAGTTGGACGAGCTGACACACACACACACACACACACACACACACACACACACACACACGTTGTTTTGTATGTTTTCTGTGGACGTTCCACATATAGTCGTAAACATTTCAAGCTAAAGAGAGACTTGCCTCTATTTTAAAGAATGTGGAAATATTTAATTATATGACAGCATGTTACTACCATGTTACTAAAGCAAATCATTCATCATTATTTTAAAACAAGTATTCGATATGTAGTTTATTGAACTTATAAACACATCCTAGTAACAAACATGTTACAGCAAAGCAATCCATTTATCACACATTTTAAACAAGTGTTTTTGTTTTTCACTAACCACACATAAATGCTGTTTTCTTAAAACCACAAACATGTGTGTTCAAGCTACAGGCATATTATTGTAGGCAAGTTTGTGCTGAATACAGTATAATCAGACTTTAGACTATTAATATGCTTTTTAAGATTCTGAAAAACACCAATGTCAGGGACATGACAAAATTTCTACAGGGGACCCCAAAACCCTTCTGATCCAGAGGGTTAAAGAAGGTGGTAATACATATATAATTATATATGACAGCATGTTACAAAGGCAATTCATTCATCATGCATTTTAAACACATTCAACATTTATTTAAGTTTATTGAAACTTATAAAACACATAATTATCTTATTTTAAAGATGTTAATAAATAAGTTTGATTATATGTAACATACTATATAAACATTTACAAGTCTTAGGCGATAATAAAATGTCTTAAATTTTTTTCTGTGAACAATGATGTCCAAATTCTGTGAATAAAAAAAAATAAATAAATAAAAAGTTTAAGTTATAAACATTATTAAATATAAACAAAAGTCATAGCTCCTCTTTGGAAATCTCCAATGTGAAACTGCAGGGTCTGCCTCAGACCCTGACAGACAAGGGAGGATGAGGGGTCGAGTTACAGACCAGATGATCTGAGATGTTATTCTGTTTTTTTTCTCCAAGTGAATGTTATGGCCGTGTTAATAATGATTTCAAAGCCTAATCTTAAGACTTTAAATAAACATTTGGTAGAATCCTGTGGTTTTTGCTTAAATTTCAACTAAAGTCTAATTTATATCAGATTTATTTCACATTAAACACTTCAGCATCTTTAAAAGGTTCTTATTTTAAGTATCATCTCCAATGTTTTATTCCCCTCACACATGCGATAAAACATTTCGCCAAAGTCTTTCTGTATGTTTTTTTTTTATTAAATAATAATCTAGCAATATGTTAAAAAGTTTCCATGCCATCCATGTCGCCACGACGCGCATTCTTTGGATTACGCGCTTGAATTAAGCAGCACATGCGAGGAGGATCTTCAGTGATTAATGGCCTCTCCTGAGAATATTTCTTTGCACTTAAAAAACAAAACACAGTACAAGCTAAATGAATGTCCGACGGTATGAAAAACCTACGTTGTTAAAACCTATATGCAATATGTATTAAACATACGCTTTTGTTGCTAAGACTGCTTATTAATAATGTTGTTAGGGGACGCCAACTGCAAACAGATCCACACACACACACACACACACACACACACACACACACAGGAAGGTCAGCAGTTCAGGTCTGCATATGCAAGCTAGTTTTCAAACCTTTTCCCCAGAATCAATTATTTCTATAATACTTGCTGATTTTAAAGCACAAACTTACTTTAAAGTTTGAATAAAAGGTTACCAAATATAGTTTCATACCCGTTGTGTTCTAACAAAGTCATTAATCTATTCTCTTTGTTTTATACGATTTACTTCTACGAAGGATCATGATACTTTTATAAGTCTGATAAATATGTGATGAATGCAGATGAAACGAGAATTGAGCTACCAAGTTTGATGTGATGTTTTTAAGGGATTTTATTTATTTTTAAATACAACTAAACGGATAAAAGATTCTTCTTTCTTTTTGACAAACCTACATTTAAAAGTATTTGATCTTAAAATGATTTGCTCTTATTTTCCACGTTCCAATAGATGAACCTTCTTATCCCAACAAAGAAATCACATTACACATTCATTCAACATATTTCATTCAATATTATTTATTATTTATTTATTGTTATTATTACTTTACTTAGGGTTAGTGTTACGGGATACAGGAAATATGCCTGCACAACAGAAATATGTATCAGTATAACAAATACCTAATACTGAATTACTCTCTTCTAAATATATTAAATATAAATATATTATATTTCTATTATTTTTAATTCCTTGTTTTTATTGCTGTGAATGATTATTTCACTTTCTTTTATGTAAAGCACTTTGAATTACTACTGTGTTTGAAATGTGCTATATATATATAAACTTGCCTTGCCTAAAACTTAGATATCTTGACTTTATCCGTGTGTTTAACGGCGCTAGGCCTTGCCACACCGTTGTGAGATATAAACCGCAAAGTTTTTCATAGTTTGCGCATTCTTTCCATTTTAATTTGTTTACCGCTCTTGTTGTATTTCCCATCTAATGGTAATTGTCAGGCCTTGCGCTTTGCATCCTAGTTTTTGCTGTCATGTTAGCGGGCTCTTTGTCCATATTTCTGTGAATTTGCTTGATTTTTTAAAATATGGCTTCAACCCGTCATCTTCATTCGAGACGTTTACGTATTATTATTTACACCGTCCTAGTTTATATCATGCATGATCGTTTCTCGATAATTATTCCCCTCTACGCTCGTATTCTGGCCATTTTCTTTTTAGAAAATGGATAAATACCGCTATCAGAGGTTTTCATGAACTACTATTATTATAAATTATCTAATAATTTAAGAGATAATATCACGCGTTAAAGCGCACACCGCGTTACTCCTCGGTTGTTTGGCCCGCCTAGATTCAGAATTCGGTATTTAAATAAGGTTTTCTACATCGTTACAACACCCTCCGCCTCTCCTGAAACAAGAGCTATGTCTGTAACACCGCCAAGAAGTTCTGTTGAAACGGACGAAGACGCGCTCCGTGTGACGAAGATTGTCCGTGAAGATTTTGTGAAACAAGATTTCCCAGTGTCTGATGATCGTGTAGGTAGATTTTTGTTTGACATGTCATTGCAGACCGTGAAACTCTATGTTTTAGATTCTTACGATTACTATACATCCGAATGCGCCTACCTGCTTTTGACCGCCATAGACTGGACATACTTCTACAATCAAATTTGGAGAGAATTTAATTTTGGCGATAAAATCAGGTACATTTTCCAGTGGGATGCTGTTACGCAGGGGATGAGGTATCGGGTGACAACGCGGACGGCCTACATGTGCATTACATCCTGTTGGAACAAAACGCATCATGACCATAATTATCTCATTATGGGAAATAAACGTCGGGAGGAATCTGAAAAAAACTTTTTGTCTCAAAGCAGCGACGAGTCAGATGATGAATCAGACGATGAATCAGACTCTGACGAGACCGACTCCGAGTATGATCGTGACTTTCCTATTCCTGAGGACAACCCTTTCGGGTGCTGCAAAACGAATCTATATTTCGATCGGAGCGACGTGCCTCTGTTAAACACCATTTTTTCGACGATAGATGAACTGTTTCAGTCAAGTTAAACAATCAGTCTGTGTATCCGGTATAACAAACCTGATCAACGGGTGTTTTGTCTGACGTTTTCCTGATCCACGATACGTTACTTGAAACAATTTGCCGTAACAAAAATCCTAATAAATGACCTCGTAATCGTTAACCATAATATCTTTCTGTGAGAACTATTTCTCTTTGACCAAAACATGCTCCGCAGGCCCACCGCCTCCGGCAACACCCGCCATCTCAACAACCAACCAACAGCCGACACGTGGACCTCAACAATTTACTTTTGCTCGAATGTACAAAAGATCCGTCACTACTTGCCTACGTCTACGCTACATCCTCTGTGTGCAAAGAGGTGCTGTTCCGGATAAACTCTAGACCTGCGTTTGACAGCGCGGAACTACTACAACGATCAAAACACGGGCCCGACAGAATCAGCTTTAACCATCCTGAGAACTCTGTAATTTTTCAATTAATATCGCTTCGGAGGATCCATCGTGGATTAAAACAGTCAAAAGAAAGAATCGATTTCTGGAAAGGATGTCTGATGCCGCGCAAAAGCCGATGGAGAGCGACGCTGCGGATGATCAGCCGAAGTGCGACTGCTGCGTGGGTAAAACATGTCCTGTAAAAGGCATTATAGACTCTACGTTTAAACCGCATTACCGAGACCAAATGATCGATCTTATGACCACGATCATCGACGCTGCGTCCGATCCGTATCATGATTCTATGGGGGATACCAAGTGTGTAAAAAATCTCAAGAATGAAATGGATGTTGTAAGAAGTCTGACCGATTCATGGCCCGATTTGACGAGCATGTTTATTACCGGCAGAGACCCAGTCCCTTTAACGGCCAGAAAAATTCTGGATGTGTTGTGTGAATGTGAGGATGAGATGGACATTAACGAGGTTCTTTGTCTGTGTACGTATGTAACAGATTTATGTACGTCGCTGATCGCAAAAAATTATGAATCCATGATATGTGAAATTGTCGGAACGTTGGTTGATTTTATATTACAACAAAACATGTTGGTCTGCAGAAATTTTCTTTTCTGGCTAGACCGCCTGTAATATCATTACTATTGTTTGTAATTTGATAATTGTCTTCACTACTTCAATGTATATCCAACAATATACTGTTCAAAATAAAAGGTTGAATCCCCCGTTATCTTTTTTCCGAGTTCAATTTGAATGATTTTGCATACACTTTAAAAGCGTCTTACAAATGAGCAATTTTATAAAAATATTTTTAATACATTTTCTAAAAAGAAAACGGCCGGAATACGAGCGTAGAGGGGATTAATTATCGAGAAACGATCATGCATGATATAAACTAGGACGGTGTAAATAATAATACGTAAACGTCTCGAATGAAGATGACGGGTTGAAGCCATATTTTAAAAAATCAAGCAAATTCACAGAAATATGGACAAAGAGCCCGCTAACATGACAGCAAAAACTAGGATGCAAAGCGCAAGGCCTGACAATTACCATTAGATGGGAAATACAACAAGAGCGGTAAACAAATTAAAATGGAAAAAATGCGCAAACTATGAAAAACTTTGCGGTTTATATCTCACAACGGTGTGGCAAGGCCTAGCGCCGTTAAACACACGGATAAAGTCAAGATATCTAAGTTTTAGGCAAGGCAAGTTTATATATATAGCACATTTCAAACACAGTAGTAATTCAAAGTGCTTTACATAAAAGAAAGTGAAATAATCATTCACAGCAATAAAAACAAGGAATTAAAAATAATAAAACAAGGATTTTTAAAATGATATAGAAATTGATTTAAAATGAAATTTAAAACCGTTAAATAGAAAAGGATTATACATAAAATACAATGCAGTCAGTTCGGACGTAGCACTGTGTTTTGTTTTAGTATCATGATCCTTCGTAGAAGTAAATCGTATAAAACAAAGAGAATAGATTAATGACTTTGTTAGAACACAACGGGTATGAAACTATATTTGGTAACCTTTTATTCAAACTTTAAAGTAAGTTTGTGCTTTAAAATCAGCAAGTATTATAGAAATAATTGATTCTGGGGAAAAGGTTTGAAAACTAGCTTGCATATGCAGACCTGAACTGCTGACCTTCCTGTGTGTGTGTGTGTGTGTGTGTGTGTGTGTGTGTGTGTGGATCTGTTTGCAGTTGGCGTCCCCTAACAACATTATTAATAAGCAGTCTTAGCAACAAAAGCGTATTGTTTAATACATATTGCATATAGGTTTTAACAACGTAGGTTTTTCATACCGTCGGACATTCATTTAGCTTGTACTGTGTTTTGTTTTTTAAGTGCAAAGAAATATTCTCAGGAGAGGCCATTAATCACTGAAGATCCTCCTCGCATGTGCTGCTTAATTCAAGCGCATAATCCAAAGAATGCGCGTCGTGGCGACATGGATGGCATGGAAACTTTTCAACATATTGCTAGATTATTATTTCAAAAAAAAAAAACATACAGAAAGACTTTGGTGAAATGTTTTATCGCATGTGTGAGGGGAATAAAACATTGGAGATGATACTTAAAATAAGAACCTTTTAAAGATGCTGAAGTGTTTAATGTGAAATAAATCTGATATAAATTAGACTTTAGTTGAAATTTAAGCAAAAACCACAGGATTCTACCAAATGTTTATTTAAAGTCTTAAGATTAGGCTTTGAAATCATTATTAACACGGCCATAACATTCACTTGGAGAAAAAAAACAGAATAACATCTCAGATCATCTGGTCTGTAACTCGACCCCTCATCCTCCCTTGTCTGTCAGGGTCTTAGGCAGACCCTGCAGTTTCACATTGGAGATTCCCAAAGAGGAGCTATGACTTTTGTTTATATTTAATAATGTTTATAACTTAAACTTTTTATTTTATTTTATTTTTTTTTATTCACAGAATTTGGACATCATTGTTCACAGAAAAAAATGTAAGACATTTTATTATCGCCTAAGACTTGTAAATGTTTATATAGTATGTTACATATAATCAAACTTATTTATTAACATCTTTAAAATAAGATAATTATGTGTTTTATAAGTTTCAATAAACTTAAATAAATGTTGAATGTGTTTAAAATGCATGATGAATGAATTGCCTTTGTAACATGCTGTCATATATAATTATATATGTATTACCACCTTCTTTAACCCTCTGGATCAGAAGGGTTTTGGGGTCCCCTGTAGAAATTTTGTCATGTCCCTGACATTGGTGTTTTTCAGAATCTTAAAAAGCATATTAATAGTCTAAAGTCTGATTATACTGTATTCAGCACAAACTTGCCTACAATAATATGCCTGTAGCTTGAACACACATGTTTGTGGTTTTAAGAAAACAGCATTTATGTGTGGTTAGTGAAAAACGAAAACACTTGTTTAAAATGTGTGATAAATGGATTGCTTTGCTGTAACATGTTTGTTACTAGGATGTGTTTATAAGTTCAATAAACTACATATCGAATACTTGTTTTAAAGTAATGATGAATGATTTGCTTTAGTAACATGGTAGTAACATGCTGTCATATAATTAAATATTTCCACATTCTTTAAAATAGAGGCAAGTCTCTCTTTAGCTTGAAATGTTTACGACTATATGTGGAACGTCCACAGAAAACATACAAAACAACGTGTGTGTGTGTGTGTGTGTGTGTGTGTGTGTGTGTGTGTGTGTGTCAGCTCGTCCAACTCAGACTGACATTTTACTCTTGTGAGTTAGAAGAGCTCAAAAGCAGGACTTAATTTCCCAACTTAGGTACATTTTGTAAACATTTAATTTTAGTTAATTGCCCCCAGAATAATGTATGTTATATATAATCACAGTTTTTAACTACCTTCTTTAAAAGAAGAGAGTTGTGTGTTTTATAAGTTCAATAAACTTAAATGTTGAATATGAGTTTAAAATGTACGATAAAAGATTTGCTTTGCTTTAGTAACATGTTTGTTACTATGACATATATAATTATATATTTTGTTTATTACCATATTCTTTAAATGAAGAGAATGATGTGTTAAATAAATGTTGAATACTTGTTTAAAATGAATGATGAATGATTTGCTTTAGTAACATGCCATCATATATAATTATATATTTCCATATTCTTTAAAATAGAGATGAGTCTCTCTTTAGCTTGAAACGTTGCATGATTTATCAGAACACAAATTTGTTTAATGACATGGGTATTACTCTGATATAACAATGTGGTTTATGATTAAACTTCTTGAGTCCTCATAATTTAGATTGCTTAAAAACAATATATATAAACATTTTTGGAAGGAGTACAGTAAAAAAAATATTTTTGTCTATGGAGTGTCATGGAGTGTCTATGGAGTGTAGTAATACTCCAAATAATTGTCCCACGATCATAACAGCTTTTTACATTATACTAAACGATTTCTATGAAAATATAAAATGCAGAAAGTTTACTGTGATGGGTGGGTTAAGGGGATGATACTGTATAAATTGCATTAATATAATGGTAATATAAATATTAAAGGTTCTAAATATAATGTAGAAACTCAAATGTCTGTGATACAAATACAAATATACAAATAAACGTGAACTGAAATATGTATATGGAAATACTCCATAAAACATGCCCGGACATGTTGAGTCCACTATATCCCTTACCATTTGCCTGTTAAAATATTTATTTTCAAAGACGAGAGTAAGACTCTGACGATTGAATGTGTGTCTGTGTAGCCTACTTGTTTAACCTATGGTGTGGGGCAAGTGTCCTCTCACAGAGAGAGGGAGAGGGAACATTCTATTGAGCCCATGAGTAAATTACTTATAAAGCACATGAATTATGCATTTATTTTCTAAGGTAATGTTTTCTGTGATGGTTGTAACATGTATAATTATCTGTAGATAAAAACATCAGGATTCTGTGTAATATCACCGTTTTAGACGACTACGCAAATGTGTGTGTGTGTGTGTGTGTGTGAGTGAGAGAGAGAGAGAGAGAGAGAGACAGAATTAACGTGACCATTTTTTGTATTCATCTCATTCAAAGAATAGTCATCCTCGCAAAAGGAGGAAATCTTTTGCTCTTGGAAAATGTAAGGCAATTTATATTTTTTAACCATTTCATTTGTTAAGCTAAGCATTTTTATCCCTTCTCAATGATAGCTTATTTTATTTAAATTCTTTTTATTCAACAGAATATATTGCAGGTACGCATATTGTGATATGTTCTCATGACTTTTTAATATTGATCGTTCATTATTGTTTTTTCATAGAGAAAATCCCATAGAGATAGAGAGGGAGAGAAAGCGTGCAACGGGACACCACGTGTGCCGCAGATGGGGAGGGGCGCCCACACAGATGTTCCCATGAGGAAGTTTCAAAACGCTCCATAATATCTTCAAAACATTCCTCAACTGCTCATTTATGGTTTTTCCACCGACCGGATAACATCCCGGATGACGCCGGAGCTTCACGCATGACGATTGTAACATCTGGATCTCATTTGAGGGGTCAACACCGATGGGGGTGGTCGCGATGTGGGTGGGCCGTGTGGGGGAGGGGGGAAAGGTCACAAAGGTCAAAGCCATCAATCATTTTGTCATAAGCTGCCGGATATAGACTACTCGGATGGACCGAACAGCTGAGGCCGGTAAATCCAAAGGTGGAGGAGTGTGTCTCATGACTAACAAGAAATGGTGTGACCCCAGGAATATCTCCTCTCTGTCGTGCTCCTGCTCACCTCATCTGGAACATCTATCCATTATTTGTCGCCCATTCTATCTACCCCGTGAGTTCTCCTTGGTCATCGTTACTGCTGCTTACATTCCACCTCAGGCAGACACCGGCTTGGCTTTGTCTAAACTTCACGATGTGCTCAGCGGCTACATCAACAAGCATCCTGATGCTGCCTTTATCATCGCGGGGGACTTTAATAAAGCCAACCTCAGGCAGGTCATGCCGAACTTTCACCAACATATATCCTGTCCAACTAGAGGACCGAATACACTGGATCATTGCTACTCTCAGTTTAAGAATGCCTACAAAGCCCGCTCACTACCGGCTTTTGGCAAATCGGACCATGCCGCCATTTTCCTCACACCGGAATGCAAACAAAGGCTCACACAGGAACCCCTGGTGAAGAGAGAAGTGACGCGCTGGTCCTCCCACTCAGAAGCTATGCTACAGGCGGCTCTTGATGATGTCGACTGGGACATGTTCCGGGCGAGTTCATCTAACGTCAGCGAGTTCACGGATGTAGCAGTGAGCTTTGTAAATACACTAACCGAGCAAGCTACAGAAACTATTACTGTAAGGACCTTCCCAAATCAGAAACCGTGGGTGGACAGAACAATCCGTGATGCGGTTAACAAACGCACAGCCGCATACAATGAGGTTCTTTTGTCTGGGAATATGAGCGAGTATAAAGCATCATGTTATGCTCTCCGACGGGCAGTAAGAGCCGCCAAATTCAGATACAGTGAGAGAATTGAGTCTCATTTTCAGCTCAATGACTCTCGACGCATGTGGCAGGGACTAAGGACCATCTGTGCCTTTGGAAACAAATCCTCCGCGGAGGTGAGAGCAGATCCGTTGCTGGCCGACGAATTAAACACCTTCTACGGCGGCTTTGAATGCAATGGCGGCAGCGCGGCTCTGCCGAGCAGCGCGTCAGGAAGCAGCAGGCAGAGAAGCGAGAATCATGTGATCACCGTGTCGGAGGACGAGGTTCGGAGGGCACTAAAGAGAGTGAACGTAAGGAAAGCGGCCGGACCTGACGGGATTACTGGCCGTGTCCTGAGGTCCTGCGCTGATCAGCTTGCTGGTTTGTTCACTTCTATCTTCAATTTTTTTAAAAATCCATCATCATCCCTGTGCCTAAGAACAATAAACCCTCTTGCCTGAATGATTATCGTCCAGTGGCCCTCACATCAATAGTCATGAAGGTTTTTGAGAGACTTGTTAAGAGCCACATTAGCTCCTCCATCCCTGTTACTTTGGACCCTCTTCAGTTTGCCTATCATCCCAACAGATCTACTGATGATGCCATCTCTCACATACTCCACTCCTCCCTCACACACATTGACAGCAGCAATGGGAACTATGCAAGGCTGCTATTCATAGTCTATAGCTCAGCCTTCAACACCATAGTCCCCATCAAGCTGGTTTCTAAACTCACAGGCCTCGGCCTAAACTCTTCACTCTGCGACTGGATTCAAGATTTCCTCACCGGCAGACCTCAAGTGGTAAAGGTAGGCCAGTTCACCTCAAACTCCATCACCCTGAACGTAGGAGCCCCACAGGGTTGTGTTCTGAGTCCCCTGCTCTACTTTCTCTACACACATGACTGCGTGTCGTCTCACAGCTCCACATCTATTATCAAATTTGCTGATGATACTGTGGTTCTGGGCCTTATTTCCAACAATGATGAGACCGCATACTTGGAGGAGGTGGAGAGACTTACATCATGGTGCCAGGACAACTGTCTCTCTCTGAATGTGAGCAAAACTAAAGAGCTGATTGTGGACTTCAGAAAGAGACAACTGCTGCCCTACACTCCTCTTATGATCAGTGGGACCCCTGTGGAGAGGGTAAGCAGCTTCAAGTACCTCGGTGTAAACATCTCCGAGGACCTGACTTGGACTACACACATTCAAACACAGGTTAAAAAAGCCAGGCAAAGACTGTACCATCTGCGACAGCTGAGGAAATTCAGGGTCTCTCCAACAATCCTGAAAACTTTCTATTCTGGGACCATAGAAAGTTTATTAACAGCTCCAGTCAAGACTGCAAGGCCTTGCAGAGAGTTGTGCGCTTAGCTGTGCGCATCTCAGGGTCTGCTCTCCCCTCTCTGCAGGACATCTACCTCAAACGCTGCAGAAGCAGAGCTGTCAAAATCACCAAGGACTCAAATCACCCCGGTAACTGTCTTTTCACTTTGCTGCCATCTGGTAAGCGCTTCTGCAGCCTGATGGCCAAAACTGAGAGACTTAGGAGGAGTTTCTTCCCCCAGGCCATCAGACTCCTTAACTCAAACTCAGCCTCTTAACATCATCATGACTTACTTTATAATCACTAACAATCAGTAAGATATTCATTATTCTCTACCTCATACTGACAGTGTCATTTGCACACAACACTTTCTGTGTCTTGGTATCTTATTATCTTATTTTTTTATCTATTTTTTTGAGATTGCTGCTACATGTCAACCATGTACAACATGTTTGCACATTCCTCTCTCGTACAGTCATGCTTATCTTAATATTTAATTCTACAGCATACTGTCATGCACTTTCTTTTATATTTTATATTTTGTTCTTTATATCTAATTTTTTATTCATTTTATTTTATGTATACTTCCATTGTGTTGTATTCTACAACATTTGCACTGTCCATAGAGCGGACCTGACTCACATTTCACTGCTGGTTATACACTCACTGTATAGTCGTGTATGTGACAAATAAAACTTGAAAACTTGAAACTTGAAAACTTGATGTAACCTGCTCTAAGAATCACTGAAAATTGCAATGGAAATTTCATTCTGTATTGGTATTAAGAAATTAAAAAATGTATTTAGTATAAATGTATTTAGTCAGTTTTATGTGGATTGGTCTAAGGTGAAATCTGGACAAAATGTGTTGTTGATTTAAGTGTTCAATGAACTCTGCATGACCCATGGAATCAAAAGAAAACTCTGAGAAATTGGTGATACTGAATTTGAGTGGAAGATCTCAAATTGGTCTGAGAACGTTTAAGACTGATCATTGTGGCAAATTTCAAAACATTCTTCAAAATGGGCCATTAAAAGCAAATAGAAAATGTAACAGACATTTATATGCTAGTCATAATGACAGTGTTTCTCACTGATCATTCTCACCTGATTTTAAGGTCTGCATGTCATCATCCATCTTATTTCAATTCAAATAGTATCTGTGCAATCAAGTCGATGATATCGCTGGAAATTAAGTGTCCCCAACTAAGAAAACCAGAGACGATAGCAGCAAGGAACCAAAACTCCATCGGTGACAGAATGGAGAAAAAAACCTTGGGAGAAACCAGACTCAGTCGGGGGTCAGTTCTCCTCTGACCAGACAAAACCAGCAGTTCAGTTCCAACTGCAGCAAAGTCATATTGTGCAGAGGACTCATCTGGTTCCTGTGGTCTTGTCCCGATGGCTGTCTAGGTGACGAGGTCTTCACTGGGGATCTGTCTCTGGGGCTCATCTAGGTGTCCTGGTCTCCGCTGACGTTCAGGGCTCTAGAGGTCATCACTAGGTGCTGATCCACCATCTGATCTGGATACGGACTGGATCTGGTGACTGCAGTGACCTCGGAATAAGAAACAGACTAATATTAGCGTATATGTCATTCTTCAAATGATGTAACAAGTACATCGTGTGTTATGGGAAGTTTTCCCGGTTCCAGTTGACCTAATTAATGCAGCCTAACAATCCTTTAACGGATTTGAATAATAGAAGTGTATTATGTGTTATATGTAAGACAGGTTAAAGAGATGGGTCTTTAATCTAGATTTAAACTGACAGAGTGTGTCTACCTCCCGAACAGTGTTAGGTAGATTGTTCCAGAGTTTGGGAGCTAAATAGAAAAAGGATCTGCCGCCCGCAGTTGATTTTGATATTCTAGGTATTATCAAATGGACAGAGTTTTGAGATCGTAATGAACATGAAGGACTATAATGTAATGAGAGCTCGCTCAAATACTGAGGTGCCAAACCATTCAGGGCTTTATAAGTAATTAGCAAGATTTAAAAATGTATACGATGTTCAATAGGGAACCAGTGCAGTGTTGACAGAACTGGGCTAATGTGGTCATACTTCCTGGTTCTAGTAAGAACTCTAGCTGCTGCATTTTGGACCAGCTGGAGTTTGTTTATTAAGTGCGCAGGACAACCACCCACTAAAGCATTAATTTGCACTGGCTACCAATAGCTGCTCGCATAAAATGCAAGGCATTGATGTTTGCCTACAAAACCACCATGGTGTCTTTCACCCTAAATTTTACCTAAATTCACTACTTCAGACTTATGTGCCTCTAGAAGCTTGCATTGTGCAAGTGAACGGCACATTATAGTGCCATCCCAAAAATGCACTAAATCACTTTCACTGACTTTTACATTAACTTTTCCCTCCAGATGACCTGCCCAACTTAATCCGAGCAGCTGAGTCCTTAGCCATCTTCAAGAAACAGCTAAAAACACATCTCTTCCATCTTCATTTGACCATAGAACTCTAGCACTCTCTATTCTAATTCTATTTTATATACTTTTTTCTTTTTATTTATTATTAAATAAAAAACTTGCTATGTGTAATGCGTTAGGCTAACCAAGACACAGCACTTACATATTATTGCTCTTTTGTTGGTTTTGCTTCTATTGTCCTCATTTGTAAGTCACTTTGGATAAAAGCATCTGCTATATGACTAAAAGTAAATGTAAAGGTCTTATGTTCATCTTCGTTCATCTCTCAGCCCTTTTTAACTTTCTGTGGGTTCATGACAGCATTAGTTTCACTTTCGTGTACTTTAACCTCAACACAATAAAAAAACCCTCTCAAATTGCCAATTTCTCAAGAAATAAACCACTCTTTATCATTTCTCAGTGGAGAGTTTTTTCATACTGTGAATCACTATTACTACACTGTAAAAAAATTGTATGAGCTATCTACTATCTACTAAAATTATGGTAACAATATTACACAGAATAATTTTGAGTAGTTTTTAAGGCTTGATTTTTAATGGTATCTACCTGAATAAATGATGCAAAATCTCCTAAATTATTTAATCTATGACACAATGAATTTAATGTTGTTAGTGAAATGTGCTCATTTATTTTAAGTTGATTTTCAAAAGTCTGTGATTTTGAGTAAGGCGTGTTTTACTTTGAGTTATTTTGTACAATTAAAAGACTATATACAGCCTGACAGCTCAAGTAGGAAAATACTTGATAAATACTGAAAATACTGCACTAGCATTAACAAAGCATCATGCCTCACAGTTGTAGTACATGCAGTTATCCATAACCATATTCTCTACTCTTCAATGGTAATGACAGAATATTTAACGTAACAGAAACACTTTCAAATGTCAAACATAACTGAACATTAAACATTAATAGATGTTTCCCTTCACTCAAAAACATACAAAATAGCATTTAATTTCAATATTTACTCTCCATATCCAGCCATACGCAAAGCATGCTGGGAACTAACAATCACCGCTAAAATAAAACTGCAAAATTGAGCTAATTCTCTTAAAATAAATAGCCTTCTTTCCTTTTTTTCAGTTTAACCAGTTCCTCAATTCAAGCCTCAAATCTGCCTAAGTTTCCTTAAAAGATGAAGAAAACATATCTCTTGGTTTTATTAGTGAAAAGTTCTCAATATTTTCTATACAACACGGAACCACAATTTCTTTAATAAAATATACACACTATTTATTATCACCTTAATTTAAAAAAAAAAAAAATTACATGACCCATTATTCATTTTTTACAATGTATGAATGATCAAGTCACCTTTATTTATATAGCGCTTCATACAAAACAGATTGTGTCAAAGCAGGTTTACAGTGTTAAACAGGAAAATGGTGTCAATAATGCAAACAAAAATTCAATTCTGGGGCCTGTACCATGATGGTAGATGAACAAATTCAGAGTTATAGGATAAGTTTTGAGTTGACAAAACCAAACCACTCCAATCTGGCTTTATTGGTACCATGAAGCTGTTCATCAACTTTCTCTGTCAACTCAGGCTTGATCCTGAGTTAATGGAGTCAGTGCACATGAATGTGTGACATCAGCAGTGAACAGCCAATCACAACACAGAGCAAGTGTGATTCACTTCTCTCTGGAGAGCCAGCGAGATTAAACTCTTTTGTTAAGAGATTAAAGAATGAGGAATTTAAACACATTTTCACTGAAGTACTTGTCCATGAAAGAGGACAAATAAAGGAAATTATCTCGCTCTATCAGTGCAGTCACAAGTGAAACTTGTGAAGTTAGTTTACAGTATATAGTTGATAAAGCGATAGAGACTAAAAAAATGTAAGGTCACATGTAGCCATTTTTTTTGTGATTAACATATTTTATTTATTTTTTCACACACAACAACATAACATCCACTCAAAACAACATGTAGCCATTTTAAAGTGTTATCTATTGATTTTACCACTTATTTATATTACATATGATCTGTATATATTAATATTAATTTAAAATAAATGCTTTATAATAATCGTTAAACTAAAAGTGTTTGTGTGTAATGGAGTAATATTAATATAAATCATATTCTAATTTTATAAATCATATGTAAATTGTAATTATCATTAAAGACAGACAATTTTGTTGTATGTATATATATATATATATATATATATATATATATATATATATATATATATATATATATATATATATATATATAATATATATATATATATATATTAGTGCTGTCAATCTATTAAAGGCATTTTTCTCAAATTAATCGCGATTAATCGCGATTAATCCCACCTAACATTAAAGTTTTTAAATATACTTTTATATTGCAATAATTTCACATTCAATCTTCAAATGTACAATGTACAAACAACATAAAGACAGTACAATTATTTTTGTACTGTACACTATCAGTACACTATTTTTAATATTTCTTTAATGGCATCTTTTTTATGATTGAAGGCCAGCATCACTGATATCAATACTACTGATGTCTCTATAAAATTGTTTTCCCCCTTAATATTTAACCATTGACTGTAGCCATTCAGGATTACAGTATAATTGACAGCTATCAATTTTAACATTTATTAGACTTAACTTCTAATTTAAGTGAACTTAAAACAATCTTCACACGAATCCATTATAATAAATTACATATTTAGCTACCTGTGCCCTTCAGTAGAAATATACAGAAAATGAATAGTTACCAAACACTAAATTCTAAATTAAATATAGATAAACCCCTTAAAGCTATAAAAGTTATTGATTTCCTCTTTTTTCTTTTGTTCTTGGATTAATAGACATCACAGCAGCTGGTTATTATTATTTGCCTGCTATTGCTGCTGCTGCTTTCTGGCCCACTTCAGGTCTTAATCTCTTCTAATGAGCGGACGAGTTGAATCGGGTGTGTTAGATGAGGGAGACAGTGCTGGGGTGCCTCAGGAAAGTTTTGAAAACCATTTCAGAGACATGTTCTTAAATGTGACCCATATCATATTGCATGCATGCACACAGTTTTAAAGCAGCTTTAATCGCCTTTTTGGTAACTTCATGCCTTAACTGATGGCATAACTAGGACATTGCATGCAAGTAGTTTATTTCGCTGTTTGATATGAAATGATACAGGCTACAGCGCGCGCCGGCACCTTTGTGCGTGTATTACGAGCTCAGTATCTTTTCCGCACTCGTTTGACTCGCGCCTGGCACGAAGGCGACGTTAGAGCGCACATCTGAAACGTCTCCCGTTTGATGTGGTCATAAAGGCGTTCTGCATCTAAATAAATGCAATCCTTTTCAAGAAAAAAAGAGACAGAGGCAGCAGTTGTGAATGGGGTGGCCAACCCTAGCCCCACCCCTGCGTTAATTGCATTAAATATTTTTAACCCGTTAATCTGAAAAAATTAATCTCCTGTGTTAACGCGCTAATTTTGACACCACTAATATATATATATATATATATATATATATATATATATATATATATATATATACTGTATGTATATATATATATATATTAGGGGTGTCAACTTTAACGCGTTAACGCATGTGATTAATCTAAAAACATTAACGTGTTAATATTTTTTTAACGCAAATTAATCGTTTGATAAGGTTTGACCCCAACTTCTTCCTGTCATCGCAGCGCGGAAGGTTATCTATCAGTGTGTGATGAGGATACAGTGAACAGTGTTGTCAGGGTAGCGGCTGTGGCACAAGTGGCTGCCTGTGGGCTATTTTGAAAATCCAGTCGAGGGAAAAATTACAGAGCCGAGGGTTGCGTTTTTTTGGGCTACTTTTATGATCTACCGCGGCCGCCCAAAGTGTATATAGACAAATTAAAATTAAAATAGATCCTTTTACTAATGTTTATCATACTTGGAATGTATACCTGGCAACTTCAGAACGGAGAGACGGTTGTAACATCACAAACAACGTGAGTTTCAGCCACAGCATACAACACAGCAGAAATAAACATGACAACAGCCACTATACATTATATAAAATAATAAACACACAATTACGATAGGATATGGTTTCTATGTGATTTTCTTGAGATGAATGTGTAACTTACATCTGAAATGCTCATTTTGGCAGCGATATAAAAGCCAATAAAAAGCATATTTCTTCTTTGGCTCTCAACGGAGGCGGTCGCATTTTTTTCTTGCTCCCCGTCCTCGCCCTTTTTTTCCCTCCCTGCCTGCTCTCTTGTCTCGTATCGTAATACTTGAGAGACTCTCTCTGCATTGCTCCTCAAAACTGGAAAAATCATGGATTTGATCAACTGGTCTCTCAACGCAATTGACACCATCTTCTCGACGAGAAGCTCGGGTTCTGGGGAGCCTGACTGCCCTGACGGAACGTACCCCACTGGCTACACGATGGACGCGTGGGACAGATGGCGTGTCGTGTGTTTAGTGGCTCTTTCCGTGGAGGACATCGAAGATATCTATCTATTCGGAACCATGATAACAGGTCTTCTGCTGATTGGATTAGGCTTTGCCCTGGGTTATCGAAGAATTAAGAAACCGGGAACAGCTGTTCAAAGCCTCACAAGGCTGCCCGTCATGATTGAAGCAGTGGGAAGAGCGGTCAGCATTGAGACTGAGACTATTAACCGCAATATGGATTCTATCACGGAAAAGCTCACGGCTTTGCAGAGAAAAACTGACGGAGACCAGAATGAACAATGAGAGTAGCCGTGGAATTGGAATGCGGTTACTCACCCTAAGACTAAACAAGCTCAATCTTATCTCTTCCGGCTCCCCTCTACCAGCACTGGCCTTGGCCAAGGCCGCTGTTGGTAAATCTTCCCTGAGAAGCACTGCAGGGAGACGCTCTCTGCGTTCCTCCCCCATTCCTCAGACACCTGCTGATTACACATACACACAAATACACAAATACTGATACAGATACACACACACACATTGCTGATTACACATACACACACATACTGATTACAAACTATTACAAAATACACACACACATATGCATTCACTTCCCCCAATCCCGATCCCACGCCTCCGTCGCTTTGAACCACCAGCCTGACAAGCGGGTCTGGGACCAGCGCTAAACTCGGCTGCAGGAACTGGATGGCTGCTTGCCAGAGCTGGATTACCTCCCCTGTTGCAAAGTCGTGTGTCTATGTTGTGATTATGTGCTTTTTGTTGCTGAGGTGTTTTTTTCCTGTTCTCACACTGTACTCCCAAAAGGAGCATAGTCTGGGGGTTGTTTTTTTTTCTCCTCTCTCACCTTATGTATGCTGTATATTTCTTCAATTCCCTGTCTTCCTGTCCTGTCTACCCCCTTGTCATATTGTATGTATGTACGTATGGACAGGTTGATGGCTAATTTCGCTGGTACTTGTGACTAGTGACAATAAAGGGCTACTACTACTACTACTACTATATTTTAACAACAGTAAACGACCAAATTCCACATGTGATCTCAAAAGGAAGTTATTACAAACACTCGATGGTGGTTTGAAGTGAGTTCTGAGTAAAAGTGTACTATTAATCTCATAAATTGTCTTATGGAGCATGATGTTAATGTTAGCTCTAATGCACCTGCAGAGCAGGTCCAGTTCCCCTTCGAGGGAACTCGCACTGCGTCGGTAACGACACTTTGGGGAATCCCCTCAGCGTAGCGCGTCTGAAGCATGAATGAAACTATCCCAATCCTGATTGGTGTTGCGTCATGACGTAACATGTGACGGCATACTCGGAAGCTACAAAGGGACGCCGGCACACAACAGAGTCAGCTTTTCTGCTCTTCAGCAAGCGCTCTGTGTCATTGTGTGTCTTATTTGGTGTTGTTTGTCACAAGCAATATATATTATCTTGGCGAGTGGACACACATCAGCTGTGTGTTCATTGTTTGGGAGCGCAGCACGCCCGAGCAGCTCTCGAGGGAGCTGCCTGTGTGGACTGTGAAGCACTGCCGATCAGAGTGCTGCGCTCCCGCCTGGCTGTGTTTGATGCGGCCAGGCTCGCGCCCCCCGCGGTTCGGGACCCGCGTCCGCCGAGGCGGCGTGGTGGCTTAGATCGTGGGGCTCGCAGATGTATCTGTTAGGAGAGCTCGAGACTGCTGCGGCACATTCTCAGTCCTTGTCTGACAGTTCCGATCATCTCACTCCCCGTGCGGAAGCCCGCATCGCGGCTTCTTCCGCACGGGAGGAGGACCCGATGTTTGAGCTGAGGAATTATTAGATGTGCTCAGCATCGAAGTGGGTGAAATTGCAGAGAGCTCGCCACTGCATTCACACGCACATGAGGAGCTGGTTGATGTGTTGACTCCTGCTGTGGCCAAACTTAATATTAACTGGCCACAAGGAGGCAGGAAGTGCAAGTGAGCGCTTCCTGCAGCACAGGTCTCAGCCTCAATGCTGGGGTTTACCATTTTTTCCTGACTTCCACAATGAGTTGTGTAAGTCATGGATTAAACTGTACTCCGCGTGACTGTCCCTCCCCTGACGTTGCGTCGTCCTTTAAAGCCCCGATTCTGCCCACCAAACCTTGTTGTTATACATCAGTATTGGTGGGCAGGGCTTATATGGCGCTCTCGCCGAGCCGAAGGTCGATTTGAGGACCGTCCTTCAGGCAAGAAAGGTTTCGGGAAAGAGGTCCTCGCTTTCGTAGGGCCTCTGACGGTTGCCCCTCTTGCAATTGAGGTCGTTTCCACCTCGGAACCCTCAGGAAATCGATGTTGGAATCCCGCCGTCCAATACGCTTCGGGCCACATCGATTTCCGGCGAACGCACGCTGCAGTGTCCGCCCCTAAGGCTTGCGGCCTGGCAGCGAAAGCGTCCGCACATAGAAGATTGTTTTCGATCATTCCTGCCGGTATTCCGCTTCAGGGGATCGTAAACGATACTCGAAGAACACCCAAGGTCAGTCTCGAGAGGCTGAATCTCTTAGTAGATTATATCGGCGCATGTCAATGCCTTCCGAATATATCTCCATGGGTCCTGCATATAGTGCAAACTGCAGTTCAGTTACTGCCCCCCGAAGTTCGATGGGGTGGTCTGGACTGCGGTGCACCCAGAGCAGGGTCGGGTGATGGAACAGGAAGTTCACTCCCTGTTGGTTAAGGAGGCCATAGAGCGTGTTCCTCCGCCAGACAGGGAGTCCGGGTTCTACGGCCGGTACTTCATAGTTCCCAGGAAGGATGGGAGGTTGCGTCCAATTTTGGATCTGCGGCACTTGAATCATTCTCTCAGGAGATTCAGGTTCAAGATGCTCACTATTCCTACCATCGTGAGTCAGATCAGATCCGAGGACTGGTTTGTCACGATAGGTCTGAAGGACGCAACTTCCATGTTTCCATCATTCCTTCTCACAGGAAGCGCCTGAGGTTCGCTTTCGGGGGGCGAAGCGTTCCAATATCAGGTTCTTCCGTTTGGCCAGGATAAAGCTAGGCCACGCTATCACTGTAAAGCAGTTCCAATGACTGCTGGGGCTCATGGCAGCTGCGTCCAACGTATTACCTTTTGGCCTTCTGTACATGAGACCCCTAGAGGGGTGGTTAAAAACCAAGGAGTTTTCCTCGAGAGGGAACCCGTTCCATATGATCAGAGTCACACGCCGATGCCTTCGTGCCCTGTCCATATGGAAGAGACCTTGGTTTCTGTCCCAAGGCCCAGTATTGGGAGTGTCATGTCGCCGAAAAGTCGTTTCAACAGACTCATCCCTTACGGGGTGGGGCACGGTCATGGACGGCCGCTTTGCGAGAGGTCTGTGGCAGGCCCAGCATTCCTCATGGCACATAAATTGTCTGGGAATGCTAGCGGTCTACAAGGCTCTGAGGAGCTTTTTCCCAGATCTCAGCGGTCACCATGTCCTAATACGAGCAGACAATATGTCAGTGGTCTCGTATTTGAACCATCAGGGGGGTCTGAGGTCGTGCCCTCTGTGCAGATTGGCGCACCAGATCCTCCTGTGGTCCAAGGGGAAACTTGGGGAGCGATGTATGTCCCCGGGGTCCAGAATCGGGGAGCAGACGTCCTGTCGAGGCAGGGGTTGAGGCCCGGGGAATGGAGACTTCACCCCGAGGTGGTGAAGTCGATATGCAAGAGGTTCGTGCGTCTCGAGAGATGACCCACTGTCCACTGTGGTTTTCTCTCAGGCATCCAGCCCTGCTGGGGTTGGACGCCATGGTACAGACGTGGCCGAGGCTACGCCTGTACGTTTTTCCCCCGATCGCTCTGCTCCCGGGAGTTCTGGAGAGGGTCCGGAAAGAAGGGGTCAGTCTATTGCTGGTAGCCCCGTTCTGGCCGGCCCGGGTATGGTTTTGAATGAATGAATGAATGAATGATGCATTTATATAGCGCTTTTATTGTGTATTGTTGTACACCCAAAGCGCTTTACAATCATGTGGGGGTCTCTCCTCAACCACCACCAGTGTGCAGCATCCACTTGGATGATGCGACGGCAGCCACAGGACAACGGCGCCAGTGCGCTCACCACACACCAGCTACAGATGGAGAGGAGAGAGAGATAGAGCCAATCAAGTGGATGGGGATTATTGGGAGGCCATGATTGACAAAGGCCAGTGGAGAGAAATTGGCCAGGACACCGGGGTTACACCCCTACTCTTTACGAGAAGTGCCATGGGATTTTTAATGACCACAGAGAGTCAGGACCTCGGTTTAACGTCTCATCTGAAAGACGGTGCTTTTGACAGTATAGTGTCCCCGTCGCTATACTGGGGCGTTAGGACCCACACAGACCACAGGGTGAGCACCCCCTGCTGGCCTCACTAACACCTCTTCCAACAGCAACCTAGTTTTCCCATCCAGGTACTGACCAGGCTCAACCCTGCTTAGCTTCAGTGGGCAACCAGTCTTGGGCTGCAGGGTGATATGGCTGTGGCTTTTCAGACATCATGTCACTCCTGGCAGGCCAGCCGTGGCAGATCCCTCTGAGGAGGGATCTGTTGTCTCAGGCAGGGGGCACAATTTTTCACCCTCGGCCAGAGCTGTGGAAACTGTGGGTCTGGCCCCTGAGGGGGCGCGGTACCTAGAGGCTGGCTTGTCGGCTGGAGTGATCGAGACCATACTCAGTTCTAGGGCTCCCTCCACAAGGAGATTGTACGGCTTAAAGTGGAATGTGTTTTCCACGTGGTGTAGAGAACATGGGTTGGACCCGGTTAACTGCCCGGTGGCTTCAGTGCTGGAGTTCCTCCAAGATCGTTTCTCTGCTGGTCTTACCCCGTCCACACTGAAGGTGTACGTGGCTGCCATTGCGGCTTTCCACGCGCCTTTAGATGTTGGGCCTCTGGGGAGGCACCAGCTGGTCGTGCGTTTCCTACGTGGTGCATGGAGGATGAGGCCTGCGGCTCGTTCCAGTGTCCCAACTTGGGATCTGGCTGTGGTCCTTGAGGGGCTGTCACTTTCCCCCTTCGAACCTATCGAGTTGGCTACAGCGAAGAACCTGACCTTTAAGATGGTCTTCCTCCTAGCGATTACTTCGCTCAAGAGAGTGGGGGATCTCCAGGCCTTGGCTATCTCGCCGACTTGCCTGGAGTTTGCCCCTGGGGGAGTATTTTATACCCTAGGCCTGGCTATGTGCCCAAGGTGCCATCTAATGTGGCATGGCCGGTGGTTCTTCAGGCCTTCCATCCTCCGCCTCATGTGTCGGCGGAAGAAGAGAGGCTTCATCTGCTCTGCCCTGTCAGAGCATTGACTATCTTCATTCAGAAGTCTTCTCATTGGAGGAGGTCGGAACAGTTGTTGGTGTGCTTTGGATCACCCAAGAAGGGACTTCCTGCTTCCAAGCAGACGATTAGTAGTTGGATTATTCAGGCTATTGCCTTGGCCTATCAGGTGCGCGGTTTGCCTTCACCTGTGGCCTTGACGGCCCATTCTACTAGAGGCATGGCGTCCTCTAGGGCCCTCCTTTCAGGAGTCCCGTTGCAGGAGATCTGCGATGTGGCTGGGTGGTCCACCCCACATACTTTCATCAGGTTTTATAGCCTGGACCTTCCCTCCACGCCGGGTGCACGAGTGCTCTCGTCCTAAGTTGTGCCTGGTTCAGCTTCACACTAGGACAGGCATGTTTTGGGGTGGCATAGTGGGTATACGTTCCCCAAAGTGTCGTTATCGACGCAGTGCGAGTTCCCTCAAAGGGGAACGTCTTGGGTTATGACTGTAACCCTTGTTCCCCTAGAAGGGAACGAGACACTGCGTCTCTTTGCCACACCTCTCCATGCCTGGGAGCGGCTTGCTTCATCGCAAAAGCTGACTCTGTTGTGTGCCGGCGTCCCTTTGTAGCTTCCGAGTATGCCGTCACATGTTACGTCATGACGCAACACCAATCAGGATTGGGATAGTTTCATTCATGCTTCAGACGCGCTACGCTGAGGGGAATCCCCAAAGTGTCGTTACCGACGCAGTGTCTCGTTCCCTTCTCGGGGAACAAGGGTTACAGTCGTAACCCGAGACGTTCTTCTTCATAATGCATTTTGTCATAATACTTCACGTAAGGTCGCAAGAAAATGTTTTGTTGTATTTATTTAGAAATACTTTTGATAATAGTTGGGTAAATGTATACTGGGATTGAAGCGATGTGGCTTGGTAAACGTTTTATTGCCAGTATAAAGACTGATAATGGCTGAATAAAAACAAAATAATAATAAGGATTATGTCTCATACCTGGCGGAGGTGTGAAAGGTTATGTTTCCTTAAACTAGTTTGTCATGCATTTCTTTATTTCAACACATTTACAGGTAAATCCTAGTATTTTAAATTTGTGATTAATCATGATTAATCACAGTCCATGACTGTGATTAACGCGATTCAATTTTTTAATCGATTGACAGCACTAATATATACAGGTGCTGGTCATATAATTAGAATATCATCAAAAAGTTGATTTATTTCACTAATTCCATTCGAAAAGTGAAACTTGTACAATGTATACATTCATTCCACACAGACTGATATATTTCAAATGTTTATTTCTTTTAATTTTGATGATTATAAGTGACAACTAATGAAAACCCCAAATTCAGTATCTCAGAAAATTAGAATATTGTGAAAAGGTTCAATATTGAAGACACCTGGTGCCACACTCTAATCAGCTAATTAACTCAAAACACCTGCAAAGGCCTTTAAATGGTCTCTGTCTAGTTCTGTAGGCCACACAATCATGGGGAAGACTGCTGACTTGACAGTTGTCCAAAAGACGACCATTGCCACCTTGCACAAGGAGGGCAAGACACAAAAGGTCATTGCAAAAGAGGCTGGCTGTTCACAGAGCTCTGTGTCCAAGTACATTAATAGAGAGGCGAAGGGAAGGAAAAGATGTGGTAGAAAAAAAGTGTACAAGCAATAGGGATAACCGCACCCTGGAGAGGATTGTGAAACAAAACCCATTCAAAAATGTGGGGGAGATTCACAAAGAGTGGACTGCAGCTGGAGTCAGTGCTTCAAGAACCACTACGCACAGACGTATGCAAGACATGGGTTTCAGGGTCCATATTAAGCCACTCTTGAACAACAGACAGCGTCAGAAGCATCTCGCCTGGGCTAAAGACAAAAAGGACTGGACTGCTGCTGAGTGGTCCAAAGTTATGTTCTCTGATGAAAGTAAATTTTGCATTTCCTTTGGAAATCAGGGTCCCAGAGTCTGGAGGAAGAGAGGAGAGGCACAGAATCCACGTTGCTTGAGGTCCAGTGTAAAGTTTCCACAGTCAGTGATGGTTTGGGGTGCCATGTCATCTGCTGGTGTTGGTCCACTGTGTTTTCTGAGGTCCAAGGTCAACACAGCCATATACCAGGAAGTTTTAGAGCACTTCATGCTTCCTGCTGCTGACCAACTTTATGGAGATGCAGATTTCATTTTCCAACAGGACTTGGCACCTGCACACAGTGCCAAAGCTACCAGTACCTGGTTTAAGGACCATGGTATCCCTGTTCTTAATTGGCCAGCAAACTCGCCTGACCTTAACCCCATAGAAAATCTATAGGGTATTGTGAAGAGGAAGATGCGATATGCCAGACCCAACAATGCAGAAGAGCTGAAGGCCACTATCAGAGCAACCTGGGCTCTCATAACACCTGAGCAGTGCCACAGACTGATCGACTCCATGCCACGCCGCATTGCTGCAGTAATTCAGGCAAAAGGAGCCCCAACTAAGTATTGAGTGCTGTACATGCTCATACTTTTCATGTTCATACTTTTCAGTTGGCCAAGATTTCTAAAAATCCTTTCTTTTTATTGGTCTTAAGTAATATTCTAATTTTCTGAGATACTGAATTTGGGGTTTTAATTAGTTGTCAGTTATAATCATCAAAATTAAAAGAAATAAACACTTGAAATATATCAGTCTGTGTGGAATGAATGTATACATTATACAAGTTTCACTTTTTGAATGGAATTAGTGAAATAAATCAACTTTTTGATGATATTCTAATTATATGACCAGCACCTGTATATATATATATAAGGTACTTCATAGTGAGTTTTAATTTGTAGGAAGAGAAACTGGGGGAGTGACTTTTTTTGTGTCAGACATGTGTCACTTTGCTCACATCTGATTGGTCCAATTTCAGTTTGAGATCTCTGACTCAGAGCAGGTTAGCTGTGGAGTGTAGGTTATTATGGCAATGAATGCCGCTAAAAGCCAAGCCACTTTGATGGTACCTAAAACCCAGGATTGGTGCAAACTAAACTGAATCTTACCTAGCTGGCCAGCTAAACTGGCTTCATAGTACAGGCCCCTGCTGTAAAGCAGCTCTAAATAGAGGACAATAATAACAGTAATTTTATCAGTTAATGTCAGTTTGTCGTTGATTCAGCGATGTCATCGTCCAGCTCAGTTCAGTTCTCTTCAAATAGTGTCTCTGCCATCAAGTCGATATAGTGTTGTCAAAAATTAAGTGTCCCCAACTAAGCAAGCCAAAGGCGACAGTGGCAAGGACTACATCGCTGACAGAAATAGAGAGAAAAAAACCCTTAGGAAACCAGACTCAGTTGAGGGGGCAGTTCTCCTCTTGCAAATAGTTCTAAATGTTGTAAGTTTAAAAATGACTGTGTGGTCATTGAAAATGAAGTACAAAACCACAGCAGAGCGGAAAAACTTTGGTGGTTTACAGAAAACAGGCTTTGTGCTTAGTCAGACCATCTTCAAAGATGAGAAAAAGAATAGACATCTGTTTGGTTAGAAAGTTTCTCGGTGAAAATAAAAATGTGACTTTACACTCATATAGCAAGAATTTACTGACCTTTGTGCATTAAAAGAGATTACCGTAAAAGGGTTGCACCATTTATTGTGTTAAACCATGGGTGTGTAAATACATCAGATGAGGTGTTGCAATTTTTAACTTGCAAAAGAGTACAGCGTTGAATTTCTCTTTCATGCTTTCTTTCTTTTATGTCTCTCTTCCTTTATGTCTTCCTGTCTTTCTTTTTTTATTCTGCCCACAGTGTCAAACACTTGATCATTACATTTTTTTCTATCACAGCTGGTTTAAAGTTAAATCAATACACGTGACCTACCCATATGCTCTTATAAATCCAGAAAGCATATAACGGTGAGCACTGAATATCTGCAAACATTTGGGCAATTGTTAATTTTAGAAAAAAAAATTGTAATAGTGTCTCCAGCAGGCTATGAATACAGCTACTAACCATGTCTCACTTTCTCTATTCTGTCTTTTATAAACATTTGCTAACTGAAAGCTTATTTGTCATTGAGTAAAACTATATGTTGTAAGGCATGTTTCTTTATGCTCCCCTTGTGTAGGCACTTACCGTTTCTTCTATATTTAATATAAAGCTTTAATACCCGCAGTGAGCAGGACAAAGACCTCAGTGGGTCAATCTTGAGCTTTATAAAATATCCTTATTAAAATCACTTTATAAATAAATTTGATAAATACATGTCATATAACAGTCAAAATTACCCTTTCCTGACACCTACATATTAATATAATCCCAGGACAAATACCATCCCATGTTCACTGGAAAATTATGCCTATGATGTTATGTTGCTTCTTGCACATTTCATGAAAATTGTCAGGTGAAATGTGCCATGCATGGGGCTAAAAGTACAGTTTTATCCGAAAGAAATGAACACGAATCTGGCAATATTTTACTACATTGGGCGTTTTAGTTTGGAAATTAAATGTCCAAAAAGGTTAGTGGTGCTAAAAGGTTAATGCCCTATTACATTGAAAATAAAGTTATAACACCTCTTTCACTAGACGCTTACGGAGCATTCTACGGGTACATTGCTGTACCATATGAGCTACCTAGCAAATGTACTTTGTCAGAAAAGACAGACATATGGAGCTGGTTGTGATGCAAATATCAAAATATATTAGTTTACAAACCAAGCTCAAAACACAGTACTGCGCAAGAAACCATGCAAAAGTAAGTCTTTATTAATCAATAATCTGCTCCTGTAATCATGAATTGTGTGAACAGCAATAAAAGTTGTTGGCGTTTTCCTGCCTCTCATGTTCATTTTAGCTGGAACCTGCTGTGAATTTTATGTATAGGAACGTTTTTGGAGTTTTGATAGAATGTAAATAAAGGCACGTCTACAAAAACTCTACATCTTCAAGGTGCTGTGTAATTTCCTTTAACACTAGTAGGGCCAAATGGAATTGCAATTATTTTAACAAACAGGTTTCCCAAACCACCTCTTCTGACCCCCGTCTGCCATAAATGTACTGTCTAATTCCTCTAATAGGGCATTTAATACACTCACTATAAAACATTTTTTTTCCATTATAAACAACAAAACCAGGGCTATTAATAAAAGACCCAGGGCTTCATCATGTGGCTGTTCAAAAGCCACCGAACGGTCAAGGGTTAGCATGCTGCTATTGTCGGATGAGGTTTCCAACAACAATGCGTGCTGTAGATTCTGACACTTGTTTATATTAGCCAACTTGTTTGCCTTTCTCTTTACTCTTTAGACATCTCCATGCAGCTTTTAACATATTTCCACAAGAGCACACTCGACTGTAAGGCTTCTGACTCCACACACTCCCTTCTGTCGGTCTCCTTCGCTCTCTTGCGTGTTTGGGAATGTTGCCACCCGTCTCCAGTATCAGGACAGGGCTAATTTTAGCAGGACAGCTGAATGTGAGGGGTCATAATGCTGGATAAATACAGTGGCCAATCGGACAGGCAGCTGTCGTGGTCTGTGCCAGATCTTTTCTTCTCTTTCTCTCTCCCTCGCTTCAAGGGTCGCTACATTTGGTCTGTGCTCCTTTCAGCAAGAAAGGTAAGAAATTTATTTTAAAATGCATCTAAATTCTGTCTTAACAGGACATTGATATTAAAAGACCGTCACAGTGCTAATGAGTATGAATAAGATAACAACAGAAATAGGAGAGTGTGGTTGTGTGGTGGCTTTATCGGAGCAAAACACTTCAAATAAAAAGAGGAGGAGGACGCAAGAGTTATAGATTTCCTTCCTGATTACTGAACTCAGAACTGCAACAAAGCACCTAACCTGATGAACTGTGATAACTGCTATCATGATGTTGCTGGTAGTGCTAAATATTGCAAAAGGCTGACTATATATCTAAAGGATTCTGATATGTAATTGGCTTTTGGTGATGCTTTAAAGCAATTAAACAATATTAATTTTTCAGATAATTTTAGTTAAATATATAATTTTTACCATTTGAATCTCACAGCATACCAGTATGGTCAATATTGACACCATTAGATCAAACATGATTGACATGTTTAATGATAAAAATGGCAATATTCCAAAGCAATATAAATCTCCATGTAAAAATGAGACCATTTTTCTAACTATTGCAGAAATGCAACAATCTTGAGCTGATTTTAATGATATTCACACAACAGAGCCATTTAGTAAATCACACCTAAACCATTCTAAATTATTAATGTGGATTGTTTCAAAACAGTCTAATGAATCTGAATAAACAGCATTGGCAAGCTTCTGTCAGTCCAATGTTACAATGCAACTATACTAGGCCTTCTATAGGATACTATTTTTCTCATATTACTATCATTTTATAGTTGTTGTTTTTTTATACAACCTGTGGCTTGTTATAATCGCTAATTATAAAAATAATATATCATCAGCATCAATGCTTGTGACTTAAAGTGCGCAAAAAGGGTTTAAAGTGCAGAAATAATCAAATACTTTATTGGTTGCAGCCTTCGATGTTCACCAATGAAACAAACAGAACAAAATTAAACAATACACATACATGCATTCTTTTTGGATATATATACCCTCGTGCGAGAACAGCACATCTACACCAGTGCAGCTGGTAGGCACTAGTTTATATATAGTCTGAACACTTAGGCAGTAGTGTCAAAAAGGGCAAAGGTAGAGTCAGTGGATGAAGGGGGTGGCAGGAAAAGAGCTTGTCCTACATAACTCACATAAAGGTCAACAATGAGAGCAGCAAGGCTTGACACGTACAGAACTCTTGAAGAGAACAGAAAGCAGGAGTAAGCGACAGTCATTATGAGGAAATGAAAAGAAAGAAAGATAAATTTGAAGAGTGGGATTTAAACATACTGTCACAGTATATTTCCTTATACACTAATAAATAAAAGCAGAAGTTCTCTCTAAAAAAAGGAGGATCTTAGCTTTCAAGTCATGCATGTGTGACCATTGCAGACAGTTTTTTGAGAAATGGTTCAAAAATAAAAAAATGAAAAAAACTCCCTCTTTGTATTTAGATTAAAAGTTCGTCAAAACACTTCCTCATCACAACATCCCTTTGATTCACCATTATTTATTTAGCAGATATTTTAATCCAAAAAGGAAATTACAGTACTTCCTTCAACAACCAAGAGTGCAATGCTGAAAGTGTAGGTTATGATTTTTAATGCATTATACCTCCTACATCACATTACACATTCTGCACTTTGTTTATTTCATTTTTCTTTGAAATTAAATGCTAATTTCTTTGGACATATCAAAGAAATACCATGGTATTGTAATCATTAAAGGTCATGTGTGTAATTTTTTTTTTCAGCATTGCAATACTTTCTCCTATACCAGCTTAAACAAAGCCAACTATAAGTAAACCATAAAGCGCTGCAGGAATGAGTACTAACACAACGAAACGAGCTAGTCAATGGGTTTTTTGAATGCCTGAAATAAGGCCTGTGGTGAACACAAGCTCAGGACATTTTCATGCTTTATTCTACAACATAAAAAACATCAGTAATATCCCAGATTTATTTAAGCTTTCATGTTTCTGATAAAAAGGTGGTTGCTAAAATGTCACTAAATGGGACTAAAAACAGAAATCACTCACTAGTCTGCTTGTGTTTATACTTACACTACAAACTACTTTAACTTAAAATTTCCAACTTGTAGAAATTTAAATAAAGACTGAAACAGACTTAGGGATTGACACTGAAGTCGTGAAACCATGGTGTCATTTGTTTGTAGCCTAAATTTACATTTTTACTTTGGGCGATTGTATTTAGGCTTTGTGAAGATCATTATGATGAACAAAGCATGTAAGAATCATAAACTCTTGTTGGTCACAGAGCTTATTCTTGGCCATCCAAAAGCCAATGGGAAAACACTTCTATTTTTTGTCAAACTAGGATGATGCAAAAATATAGGTTCACCTCCAAAATATGTCATCCTTGCAGCACTCTCTAGTTTCCCAGCCCAAATTTGACTAAACCAGTGGAGCAAGTTTGGTGCAGAATTTGCTGTTTGACTAACCTGTCCAACTGATTGGGAAAGTTTTTGAGAAACCGATTTGAAAACAACCATCTGTTTGATGACACTACTGACACTGAAATTAATACTTCATGTCTCGTTAGTATGTTCCACAGTATTATCTGATACCATCAGTGCATTGCACCCCTATCACATTAACTTATTTGGCTACTGTCTGCTTTGTTCCTGATTTCACTTTCCTCTTCCAGTAAAGATGCCTCACGCATATCCGTTCCTGAGCCCCGATCAGAAGAAAGAGCTGAGCGATATCGCTCAGAGGATCGTCGCTTCAGGAAAGGGAATTCTTGCAGCTGATGAGTCCACAGGTATGAACACTTAAACACTTATATGTGACCCTGGAGCACAAAACCAGTCTTAAGTCGCTGGGGTATATTTGTAGCAATAGCCAAAAATACATTGTATGTGTCACTGTGCACAAAGCAGGGAGGAACGAGGAACACGCAGACAAGGATTAAACTCAAATATAACTGTCTTTACTTCAAACAAGGCAGGGCAAGACAAGACAAGGCAGGGCAGATACACAGGAACACCGGGAGTAATGAGTAGACCAGACTCAAAAGGCAGGAACTAAATACACAGGATAATTAACATATAATCACAAACACACAGCTGTAACTAAATTAACTAATAATGACACTAGACGAGGACAGGAAACAAACCAAATAAGGACACAAGAGGGAAACCCATGACACACACGACACATGACTGACAGTATGGGTCAAAATTAACGATTTTTCTTTTATGCCTTTTATCGATTTTTCTTTTATAAATTATTAGGATATTAAGTAAAGATCACGTTCCATGAAGATATTTTGTACATTTTCAACCGTAAATATATCAAAACTTTGAATAGTAAAATATGTATTACTAAGAACTAAGATTTGCTAAGATTTTTTTGCACCCTCAGATTCCAGATTTTCAGATAGTTGCATCTCGGCCAAATATTGTCCTATCCTAACAAACCATGCAGCAATGAAAAGATTATTTATTCAGCTTTCAGATGATGTGTAAATCTCAATTTCAAAAAATTGACCCTTATGACTGGTTTTGTGGTCCAGGGTCATATATGCTTTCAAAATGCTAGTTCTTGCAAATGGAGAATTCTGTTCTTATTCTCCGGCTTTCTTTTTACCATGCGTCATTTTAGGCAGCGTCGCAAAGCGCTTCCAGAGCATCAGCGCGGAGAACACAGAGGAGAACAGAAGGCTGTACCGTCAGCTGCTCTTCACCGCAGACGACCGCATCCTGCCCTGCATCGGCGGAGTCATCCTTTTCCATGAGACGCTCTATCAGAAGACTGACGATGGCAAGCTTTTCTCTCAGCTGATCAAGGAGAGAGGCATGGTGGTCGGAATCAAGGTGGACAAGGGTGTTGTACCTCTGGCCGGCACCAATGGAGAGACGACCACACAAGGTATGGATGACCTTTCTTCATATCCTTCATTTTATGAGTTTTATTCTGTCTTTGAACAAATGTTCACACTTGCTCCCCTCAGGTCTGGACGGGCTGTACGAGCGCTGCGCTCAGTATAAAAAAGATGGCGCTGACTTTGCTAAATGGCGCTGTGTGTTGAAGATCACCCCCACTACTCCATCTCGTCTGGCTATCATTGAGAACGCCAATGTACTCGCCCGCTACGCCAGCATCTGCCAGATGGTGAGCCACTTTACAGCCTGCGACATAACACTTAACTCTATGAACACAATTCATAGTTTTCAGTCACGTGACTGGTGCGCAAAACATCCATAACATGCAGCTGTGCAGTCAATTATCCATCTGTTTCAAACCATGAATATTTAGATAATCTCTCTAAAAGAAGAAAAACAAAGTTATGTGACCAAACTGCAAGTTTGGCCACTTGTGATCCATATACAGTATTTTGGGACAGTTTATGAAGTATCAAATCCAGTATACACCTTACTGACGATGCTTGCAGATGAGCATAGAATATAAATGCAACAGACTAACCCCACACACACACTATGAGATTTTTAATAGCCCTTTACGATTGTTGTTTGTCAGACTGTACGAACATGATGATCATATCACATTGTGGGATCTTATTTGTCATTAATGTCAGACTGTATGACAGTCAAGATGCGTTAAAAACGGCTGCGCATAAGAAAACTTGTCTGAAGTTTTACATTATCAACACACACATTCAGTGACCACGAGCTGCATTACACGCGGGGCTGAAATGTTGGCTATCATTGGCTTTCCTGTAGCTCAAATGGTAGAGCATGGCGCTAGCAGCGCCAAGATCGTGGGTTCGATTCCCAGGGAAAGCAAGAGCTGATAAAATGTAAAAAAACTGTAACTTGAATGCGATGTAAGTCGCTTTGGATAAAAGCATCTGCTAAATGCATAAATGTAAATGTAAATCATGAAAAGTACATGAATGGCAGCAATACCGGCATATTTAAGAAGAATAGTGTAAGCAGCACTACACACCCAATCGAAAAAAGCATCGCAATAGTTGTTTATCATAGCAAAGGCAACATATCATTTGCATTCTGTGAGCGGAGGACGGGAGTTTATGGTGGTTAGAAGAAATCTCTAGCATTAATTCTGATCATGGCTTGCCTTGAAAAACGAAGACAGTTTGACATTCGTTGTACGAGATGTCACATTTCAGGACAGAGCGCCAAATTTCCTGACACTGCCAGAATTTCGTTGGAGATAAAATCTGATCGCAAAGGCCATTAATCGGCTGTCGGTGAACATGTCAGACCAGCGATCAAAGACTACAGATTTTATTTATATGATTATAGGAATCTTTTAGGATTTTCAAAATTTGTCTCAGACGATCAAATTATGGCCAAAATCGCACAGTGTGAGCTGGGCTTAAATCGCATGTTAATTTTGCATGTTGCATATTCTGAGTTCATCTGCTTGCCTGCATATAGAATGTTTTATAGTAAAGTGTATACTGAATTTGTATACTTAAATTTGCCTTAATGCATTAACCCACATTAAGCATTTTCTTTAAAATGGTATTTTCATATTCTGGGCCCATCTGCTTGTCTGTATATAGTATGCATTAGAGGTCTTCAGAATTTTAGGGTCCTAAAATCCATACCCAACCCGAATCAACCCGAATCACTTCTTATCCAAACCCAACATGCATAAATTAATTTTTCAAAAAAGAAAGACCTGACCCGAGACAGACCTGATGAAATTAGATCCGAGTCCGACCCGACCCGATGGCATTTATTTTCAAACCCGACTGGACCCGAATGTAAACGGCATTGATGTGTGCACAGCCTGCAGACACGCATCGGTCAGGAAAAATCCCAGTGTCTTGCTGACTGATTTGGCCGCCACTCTATTACTTTATTTATTTACTTATTTATTATTACTTTATATTTTTCCTGCCTGTTGGACACATGTTATTTCTGAGTTCGGCTTTCAATTGTGACCAGTGGATTTGAAAAATAAACGTGATAGTTTGATAAAAATTAAATCGATCATGGATTTAACAATGTTATTTACCTCATCTCCAGTGAAGGGCTTCTGCACACAAAAAAAGAAAAGGCATGAACACGCAGCATAATGAAGCGAGTTGCTTTTCCTGAATGATCACACATCTATAAGATTAATTTCTTAAAAATGCACTTAACACGAATGCGTAAGTATGCATCTGAGATAGTTTAAAAGAATTTGGGTCTTATCAGGTCCATTTGGAAAAAGCACATTTATTTTAAAGTACCCAAGACCCGAGGCTGCTAATACCAAACCCGACCCGTGTCCGAGGCACTCGTAGAAGTTTTGGACCGAAACCCGCTCGGGTCTCAGGTTGGACCTCGAGTTTTTGGATCCAAGTGGACCCATGAAGACCTCTAGTATGCATCATCAATAAGGTGACACTGAATTTGATCTTTCAATAATTTAGCACATTTAATACAAACCTGGTAAAAAAAAAATTAGTGGACAGCGGAGCAAAGCCTTATTTTGCCCTTCAGGTGGGTGTTCCTATAAGGGTGTGACGTTACGTGAAAACTACAAATACCAAAATTGTTTGTGTGCGTTTAAGTTTTATTGTAATAGTTCATGGTGTGCAAAAATGCTGAATTATAAATGAATTATGAAATAATCAACAAACATGATTTAAAGGTGCATTCAGTGGTTCTGTCAGGGTTTTGGGGTGAAGGATGGTGCGAGGACTCAATGGAGCAGGAAATGGGCTTTTATTAATAAAACAAACTAAAACTACGGCTCGGCTCGGCTCGGCTCGGCTCGGCTCGGCTCGGCTCGGCTCGGCAAGGCAAGGCAAGGCAAGGCAAGGCAAGGCAAGGCAAGGCAAGGCAAGGCAAGGCAAGGCAAGGCAAGGCAAGGCAAGGCAAGGCAAGGCAAGGCAAGGCAAGGCAAGGCAAGGCAAGGCAAGGCAAGGCAAGGCAAGGCAAGGCAAGGCAAGGCAAGGCAAGGCAAGGCAAGGCAAGGCAAGGCAAGGCAAGGCAAGGCAAGGCAAGGCAAGGCAAGGCAAGGCAAGGCAAGGCAAGGCAAGGCAAGGCAAGGCAAGGCAAGGCAAGGCAAGGCAAGGCAAGGCAAGGCAAGGCAAGGCAAGGCAAGGCAAGGCAAGGCAAGAAACAACCAGGGTAACATCGACGACGAACTGGCACGGGACTGCAAACACAAGGAGATTATAAAGGGAGCAAATGAGGAGGGTAACGAGATAAACACAGGTGGAGCAAATTAACCAATAATCAGGTAACAAGATGGGTGGGGTCAAGACAATTGACATGAGAGCACATGGCACACAGAGAACAAAGACAAAAGCCAGGTGCTCACACAAAACCAAAACACAAGCACATGGCCAGCAAAACAAATTACCAGCCATGTGCAAAACAGGACACAAACACGCAGCTAATGAGAATACTCATAAGCCGCGTGTTCACACAAGACACGACAACATGAAAACACGCAGCCAATGAAAAACATGAGCTGCGTGCCACACAGCACAAGACATAACATGAATGCACGATAAAAATACGAACTGCGTGCAACACCACACACACACACAACACACGTGGACAAGAGAGCGCGCGGCCGAGCGAACTCGAGCCGCACGCTCACACAATGAGGCAGAACATGGAGCACGAGTGTCCGAACCCCGACACGAAACCGAAACTCAAGACATGAGTGCTGACAAGTTCATTCATTAGGGCTATCTCCGCTGTTCTACGTGTATTTTAAATACTGCGAACACAGCAGTTTTCATTGCTACACTGCCATCTATCGATGTGGATCAAACTAGATGTGCACATTTTAGAGAGAACAAACTGTTGTCATTGCTTATCTCAGTTTTATGTAACTAGCACTGTAATTTTATGTAAATAAATAATAGTACTTCTATAAGATACTAGTGGGTTTTTAGACAGCGGTCTACACAACAATTCATTCCATTACCCATCAAACCCTGTAAGTTGTAACAATGTTTACTCTCGTGTTTTGTCAGAATTCCTGTCTTCTGGCCTTACAGGTAGTGAATAAACCTCATATAATTTATACATATATAATTATAATTATGCACCTTATATATATTTTTTTACAGTTATAATTAATATGGTTTTGTTGATGTAAACAACAAAAAATATTGAAAGTTTTTGGCATATATTTTGTATGGCTATACGTGTATTTTGTTGCCCTTATAATTCTTGTTTGTTTCTCTGCTGTCTGTGCCCTTATCAGAAAACAGACTTAAAGGGTCATGAAACCCCAGACTACTTTTTCTGGGATTTTAGCAGAGGTGTTTGTGTTGCACATCATAGAAGACAATGTTAGCATCCGATCATTGTAACTGTTGGAGAAAGCTGGTTAATTTTAAGCTATTTTCATCTTCCGGATTTAAAATCTACATCGTGTTGACGTCACAATTTGTGATGTGGCAATGGACGATAGTACATCGATGATGCATCGGTGTCTATTTAATTATTAATGAGACTGCGTGTTCTTATCCTATGAGAAACACTTCACTTAATTATTCACAACAGCATGTGTTGATTTGCTATGACAGACGCTTCAGACTGTGAGATGCCATAACTGAAGAAACGTTCATGGATCAAAGGAGAATGTTTGTTTTTGCTTTGTAATAAGAGTTCGGTACAAACGCAATTCATTCACTTAGTGAGTGTAACCATTTTTACAGCTCCGTGACATAACCCATCAAAAGGCTTATATAAATGCAGCAGAAAAAGCCTAAAAAGTTATCAGAGGTGCAACAGCGCGCTCATATATATGTTTTCGATGAAGAGTGCAAATGGCTGTGCATTTATTTGTGTCTTTAACTCAATGAGAGGGAAATGAAACAGTCTGAACCCAAAGCTGTGTGTGTTTTATGTCTCCCCCCTTCCCCCTCCACTCTGCAGCACACCACGCCCACTTTTTTTTAGCATTTTTTAAAACTGTGGTGAGAACTAACCAGTGCTGAAACAGGGGGTTTCATGACCCTTTAAAGCATTCATTTACACTGGTTGCTGTTGTCTCCGCCAGCATGGCATCGTGCCCATCGTGGAGCCTGAGATTCTGCCTGATGGTGACCACGATCTGAAGAGATGCCAGTATGTGACGGAGAAGGTCCTGGCGGCTATGTACAAGGCTCTGTCAGACCATCATGTGTATCTGGAGGGAACCCTGCTGAAACCCAACATGGTGACCGCTGGCCACTCCTGCTCCCACAAGTACTCTCCTCAGGAGATCGCCATGTCCACCGTCACCGCCCTGCGCCGCACCGTTCCTCCGGCCGTCCCCGGTGAGTCGCTGCATCCCAGATGGGATACACCTGCCTCCGGAGGGCACTGCCCAATAGAACAATCATGGCCGATATATTAAAGGGTACACCTGATGGATTCTTTGCACAGGTTTCACGAGTTTGCCTGCCCATCCAGACCTAGGCCCGTATTCACAAAACTTTTTATCTTAACACTGAGTTCTCCTAAATAGCAGTAAAAGTTTTTAGCAGTAAGAGTTTTCTCTTAAAACCTATTCACAAAGCTTCTGAGAAAAACTTTTACTAAGGAATAGAGAGAAGTCTTAAGCTAAGAGTAAGGGGCGGGGTTTACCTTGTTGCTATGGATGATATCAGCATGCTCATTAACTATGCTCACAGTGATTGGCTGATAGTCTCTGTCAGAGATTAATTCATATAAGTATTGTAGAGTGCGATATTATGTTACCATATTCAAATAATGGTTTAAAAATAAAAATGTTAATTGCCACATTCAAATAAAGATTTTAAAATGCAGGCAAAGTGTCAATGACTAAACAATATAATATTTATGTATATGCTCAGCTAATTGTCAGCCTGTATGCTTCTTGTATAAAAAAATTGTGAATATGCACATAAACAGCCTTTTAATCAACAGAGTAGAATAATCTCGGCTGATAGTAAGACATACAAACATAACAGAAAACCAAACTGGATGCAAGAACAGCTGTTACTTCTTGGCCAACTGGTTAATGAAAACAAGCATATAATCAAAGGAAAATCTGAAGTTGAGATAACCTCCAAAACTAAAGGTGATACATTTATAAAAGCTCATTATCGTCAAATGTTTCTAAAATGTTTACATTCTGAGGCAGATTGTTGGAAACAGCTATTTTAGGATAGTTTGTGGCTTGGTCTCAATGACTTTAGAGACCTCTTCACTACTCATAACGTTTCACAGATTTAGGAGCTAGTTTTAGTGCTAAAACGCTTTGTGAAATACTCTTTAGGAATCCTAAATTAAGAACTGCCACGCCCGTTATTTTTAAGATTTTCTCCTAAATTGGCGAGTTATGAGCTACTTTTAGCCTTAATATGTTTTGTGAATACGGGCCCTGATGGTTAATGGTAAACAAACTTGGCTTGCTGTCTGTAATGGAGGCTTGAACCCAAGGCTCAGCTTGAGCACAGAGTGCAACCCCCCATTGCGTTACTACCTAGAGGGAGAAAAACAGAAATAGAGGAGGAGATGGGGAGGTGGAGGGATGCCGGAAGAATTGACGCTGGGACGGCGTAATGAGAGCTGCTTATATAGGCTCGTAATGATGATTAACAGGACTGAATGATTAGGCTCCTCCCGAACATATATTTAGAACTTCATTTTATTTGTGGGACAAACGGCGCCTCTCAAACTGTCTCAGAAACATGTTACAGAAGTGTGCTTGAAGGAACAGTTTTTAGTCCCCCTACACTCTTCATACTTTCAAAAGCTCTCCTTTGGGAGGGTAAACACTGTAAAATAATGAGAGAATAGAGATGAGCCCTTCAGAATGGAATGCAGTGATTATCTTCACCTCTAATACCACAACGCCAGTATTTGGTATATAAATATCTGGGAAAACTGAATTGAATGTGATTATGTATTGGGCGAGTCTGACATTGATTCTTTAAGACAGCAATACAATATTTATGGATTGCCGTGATTCAATTATTTAGTGGTCTGTGATTTTTATATTGATATTCTGATATAAAATGCTGCCGCAATTAGTGATAGCAACTTAAGTAAACTTATAATTTTAAGTCAAGCACAAACATTAAATTTTTTAAAGGTGCTGCATGTATTTTTTGACTCTTCTATAGCCCAAAAAAATAACACATTATGTTTGTAGATATTAAGGAAACATGTCAAGTTTACATAGCTGTTTCTTTTTATAACAAACAAGTCTTGTAATATATCTCATAGATATGTAAAAATATACAGAATTTTTGTGCATTGTGTCAATACATTACGTAGTTCAACATTTGACTGATGTATCAGTTCATATCAATGTATCATGACACCGCTACTATATGTAAAAATAATGTTATGTGCAATTTATACATTATTATCTAAACTAATCATTTATAATCCAAATGGCTCATCATTTATAAATTAGCACATTTTAAACTGCAATAAAAAGATCACAATGCCAATCTCTACCATCTTTTGCTCCCAAAGGCATCACTTTCTTGTCCGGAGGCCAGAGCGAGGAGGAGGCCTCCATCAATCTGAGCACCATTAACCAGTGTCCCCTGAGCAAACCCTGGGCCCTCACCTTCTCTTTCGGCCGGGCCCTGCAAGCCTCCGCCCTGAAAGCCTGGGGGGGAAAGAAGGAGAACGGCAAGGCCTGCCAGGAGGAGTTTGTCAAGAGAGCCATAGTACGTAAACAACCTCACAAATGAAAAGCAGATGAAAGGTTGCCAGTGTACAGTTATGATCTGTGATGCCAGTTCCTCAAGTGATTTTGGGATCATATATGTCTATAAGTATGACAGACCACCAATAGCAGCTGTCAAATTTCCACGCCTTCTTTCTGAACGACTCCACATTATGTCATTAATAATCACTGTAGTTAGTTTCCTCTTTCCTCCCAAGTTCAAAGTCTCACTCCACATATGTTTGTAGAGGTCACTTTTTTTTAGTCATCTTGGTGTTTTCCCTGTTCATTTGTCTTATAATGATTTTTAAAAAGTCTTCAAGAAGAGTTATAAGCCATGAAGCAAACTAACCTGCTATGGGGTGAATCCTAACATCACAAACTATAATTTGAAGCAAAAACAAAAATATGACATTTGAAATCCAGACAAAAAGTACAAGACCGTAAATCTGAGGGAAAGAAGCATTGCATCTCATCAAGCATTGCAAATGACATAAATAATATATATAGTACTAATTCAAAGATGTTGATTTTCTATATAGAAACAGTGTATTTTACATTTATTCCAAAATACGCAGATATGCACAAATATTTAGTCATTTGAGACTATTTCATGGGAAGGGACGGGCAGCTAAAGATCTTTTGGTATGATTTGTTTGTTTTGATCCCAGATTGGTGGTGATTTAGGTAAGGTTAGGTAGTTGATAGAAGGTTGTTTTTCACCAAATATTTCAATGTTAAACATGAGTATTTTGAAAATAAATTGAAATAATGCAGACTGATGGCTTCAACAAATGCATATATCATCAATTAACAACCAGGAGGTCATTTTTAAAGGTTTTTAAATTAGCGTTCAAAATCAGCTCCCTTGTGGAGAAAATTAATGATATTTTGACTTCTGGAACCCAAATGATGCGCTCTGTAAATTAGTTCAGTCACAGAATTTCTGCTTTGTGTTGCACAACAGTAGATATCTGCAAACATTTTTGACACCCAGCTCACAGTTCCTGTTTTCACTAATCTCATTTACTAATGTGTAAATTTCCTCTACAGAACAACAGCGCAGCAGCCGTCGGTAAATACGTCTCCAAAGGAGACACCGGAGCAGCGGCGGGAGACTCTCTATTCGTGGCCAACCACGCTTATTAAAGAAACACAACTGTGTCGAATCATTTCTGTGAGCCACAGCACTGTCATAATGATGTCAAAGAACATAAGTGTCATTGTAACTGACCAGTCCATCCTCGTTTCATGCTGTCAGTCCACTAATCTGTCCTGTTTTGTGACTACAACCCTTACAGCATTGCATCTGTTTTCGTTTTCAAAAGAAAATAATTTTGTGAAAGAATAAACAATCCACCAAAACACTGATTGCTTGCCTTTATTCCCAAGTTTGTGGTCTCTGTTTCATCAGTATAACTCTGAAGCAAATGTATTAGTTTTATTACTTTATTAATTATTTAATTTCATCATGCACTTGAGATGTTTCAGATCACAGACTCGCTAATTTAGTTATTATAAAACTGCACAGAAAAGGTCTAATATACAACGAGAGAAAGATATCCCCCAGCAGGCACCAGATGTCTATGTAACGTCAGGTTGACGTTTGACATGACGTCGGACAGACGTTGCATTTTGGTTGAAAATGAAAATCGGGTTGACGTCAATATTTGACGTCAATTTGACGTTGACTTAACGTTGGATTTTGGTTACACAACCTAAAAACAACAAAATCTCAACGTCAGCTGACGTCGGTAATGGACATCAATTTAACACTGACATTAGACGTTGAATTTACATTGAATTTTTGTCACCTGACGTTGCAACCGAACTTTAACCAAATATCAACGTCTTATGACGTTGTGTGCCTGTTGTGTGCCTGCTGGGCCGTTAGCATCTTAATGATTCATAATAATCTGTTAGCATCAGTTTTAATGATTTTTACAAAACCTTTCCAGAAAATGTCACATTTGACTCCAAAAAAATGAAATATTAAATATATTAAATTAAAAATGATATATTATTTAAAAATATGTACACATCGTTGTAGGATTTGTTCTGCTGCATTTAATGTTTGACTTTAAAAATTATTTAAAAAATGACTGTATTATGGTAATAAACGTATTTCATTTAAAATATCAAAAGTAAGATGTCACAGCACATTATTGTAATGAGATCCGGGGGCTAAAATGTCATTAAAAAACAACCTTAATGGCCCTAATTTACCTCAGTCAACACTTAAGAATCAGTCTTAGACTTTACTGAAAGTTGCTTTTAGCTTCTTTATAAAAGTCTCCTACTCTTAGAAAAGTCCTACTTTTTACTAAGATTTTTTTGACACTTAAGTCAAAACTTAAGACTATTCTTAAGAGCATTTCTGAGAAGTTTTATACATACGGCCCCTGAGCTTTCAGTTCTACATATTTTTGAGATGTGTATTTACAAGTTGGGAAGTTGTAATTATGACTTCTCATCTCGCACTCTGCTTCTACAAAATGATGAATAAAGAATGTGCATCAGATGTGTTTTTTAAGTTTTTATTATATTTTTAGGTGCTGTATATGTTATCATTACATATTTGATCATAATTATCGTAATTGTACAATAATGTTGTGTTTTTGTACATGCAACTTTGCTTGTTTTATTGTAAATGAAAAAGAAATCACGAATTTCAAGAAATTTACCATCATTACAGATGCTGCATCTATTGTGTCCCTTTTAATGTTTCTCACCGACAGGCCAGAACCTCTGGGCTTAAATCTCTGGGCTTAATTCTCACTCACAATTATAACATTGTGGTGGCGTTTATTTGTGTTCAACTTGCACAATATTTCCAATGTAACTTGAACCATCAGAACTTCCCACTTCACATGTGCTTTATACAAAAACTACATCCACTTTAATACCGTGACACTTTTGAAATGCGTATGTTGATTGCAATAAAAAATTATTTCTCCCCACAATGATGTAGTTATGTTTCCAGTAGAGGATGACTGGTCACAGAAAACAAAGCAAGGATTTTTTGGTGATTCACTCATGAGCTTTAATTTGTCAAATGCTTTTTTTTTTTTAGCATTTTACCCTTTTTCAAGTCGTTCAGAATTTCACGGTGCATTTTCTCTTTGACACACTTCTCTGTTACCCATACCCTGTTGCACATGTGTGTGTGAGTCAGTTTAAAGTGACTGTAAGTGTGAGATAAGCGTCATGAAGAGAATGATAAAATTAGAGTAGTGTGAGAGCTGAAGTGTGGCAGAGCATGTGAAGCTGCTGTCTGTGCCGTTGGACGAAAAGGTCACAAAGCCAATGGCGGCTCCTTCCACGTTCTCCGTGACCCACGTGTGGAACTCAGAGACACGTGAATACACCTCTGGGAAACCTTGTTTGGCGCAGCCCAGACTCGTCCCGAAGCTGGTGATTCCAGCCTGGACCCACACAGAACCCTGTTTGCACTGTAAGGGACCTCCAGAATCTCCCTAAAGACAGAAAAACACTGCAGTGAAAACACAACCGCTGCATTGCTTTAAACGAATAGCTCACACTTTTGGTCCATTCCTGATGCAGCTGCAATCATTCAGCTTCAGGAGACTTGTAATTAACAACAACTGTTACATTGATCACTGTTTAATTGCTACTTTTTGTCATTTTGACGCTTAACAACCCCAGTTCTCAATCGCTGCCAGTGTATTAAAACAAAAAAAATTATTGCCAAGGAATAAAAAAAATAAAATGGCAACTGCAACTTTTTATCTCACAATTCTGACTTTTTTTCTCACAATTCTGAGATTCTGGGGGAAAAACGTCACAGTTGCAAGATATGAACTCGCAGTTCAAGGAAAGAAGTCAAAAGTGTGAGATGGTAACTTGCAATTGCGATTGTGGGTTTATAATTCACAACTATGAGATATACTCACAATTCTGAGAAGAAATATCTGAATTGTAAGATATAAACTTGCTATTGTAAGAAATAAAAGTCAGAATTGTGAGAATTGTGAAAGGCTTGTTACTATTCTCTCACAGAATAGACTTCTTTCTTCATAATTGTGAGTTTGTATCTCACAGTTTGAACATTTCTTCTCAAAATTGCATGTTTATATCTCACATTTCTGACTTTTTTCACACAGTTTTTGTCTCACCGTTCTGATTTTTGTTCTCAGAATTCCAAGTTTATATCTCTCAGTTGCAAGCTGACATCTAGCAATTCTGAATTCTTCTCAGAACTGCAAGAAAAAGAGTCAGAATTGCGAGATTGCAACTACGCTTTGTTCTGTGGTGGAAATAAGCTTCTGCGCTCACCTGACAGATCCCTTTGTCTGCTCTCCCTGCGCAGATCATCTGTTCTGTGATTTTAGCGTCACCTACTGGTTTATACTGACAGCTGCACTGTGAGCTGCCCACGACCGGGACCTGCACCTCCTGAAGAATCTGCGGAGCTGGCAGTGGTTCTGTCAAACACAGACTCGGAGAGTTAGGAACACAAAAGCACTAATGGAAGACCCAAAACACCCTCAGTCTAGCAGCTGTGATCACAACAGGTGGCGAGATTTTCTTCTTCTTCTTCATTTTTTTTTAGCATGAAAATGGGAACACTATAAGAAAATGAGTAAAGCATATAAATAAGAAAATATCCACTTTATTTTGCAACACGGAAGTAAGCTATTTTCTGTAAATGTGCATGATTTCTGATTCCTTAAAGTAAATAACTAGAAGAAGCTACATACAGTATGCATATTCAAGTTACAAATAACCGCACCTGCTCTTGCATTAAAAATAACAAGGCTACTATAAGAATAAATAATAAATGAGAATCCTCATGCAACTACTCATAGAGAAAGAACATAAATAAAAAATTACAAAAAAATGCCCATGTCTCATTTCACCACAAAATCAATAAATAAATAATTAGTTTGACGGTAATTACAATATTCCTAAAACTGTTGGGACAGTTCCTCGGGACAAACTGCATTCTTCTGAAGTTCATCTGTGCGTTTACATCATATCCGTAAATAAAGAAAAGAATGTCCGGCTTCTATAGCACGTGTATTGTGTGCTGGAAGGTGTGTTAATGGGTATTTGCAGATAATTGCCTATTCTTCCTTTGTTATGCATATCGGGCAACCTATCGGTGTTAATAAAATATCTCCTGAGGGAGAAGTATCCAGCCCCATGGGTCCACTTGGACAGCACACCAGGACAGAGGCCTGGGGCTAACAGGCCTTCATTGGAGCCCAGTTTTCTATGGGTAATTAGCACCCCCCACACAACACACTATTGATTGATATCCCTACATTTGTTTGATTAAACATTTTTAGAACTTAAAATTTAATGAAATATAAGGATTTTTCCGCTAAAAATGCCAAAAACCCTACAAATTCAACACATTGTTCTTAAGAGTATACAATTTTAATCTGAGTTTAAAAAGTTGAACTTTTAGCCCAAAAAACAGACTCTTTGATTTAAAAATCCCTTGAAACCAACATGCCACGCTTTAATATATAGATTTTTTTTCAGAGGGTTCAGTCCTCTGTCGTGTGTGTCATGTGTTCCCGTCTCCTGTGTCCATATTTGGTTTGCTTCCTGTCCTCGTCTGATGTCATTATTAGTTAACTCTTGTCAGTGTTCGAACTATACCGTGGACTTTGGGGGAGCCCACTTTTTTTTTATTACGGGGGGGGGGGGGGGTGTTCGTGCGCTTGCGCGTGGAATTACAATGACTTACTTCTTGGGAGGTGTGCTATTTTGCAGGTGTGCTATATTGCAGCAGGTGAATCGGTCGTGCCATTAAACTGCCTTGTGTTCTTTTTTGCCATGGTGGCTATATGATGCTAACTGCAGAATGGATTTCAAGGACTGCGCGCACAGATCTACGGCCAATGTTGAATCCAACGTTTATATTTTTTCTACGAATCTTTGAGTTAACGTACTAAACATGAGTGGAATGAATTTGCACCGCAGCGCCCCCACACCTTGATGCTCATGACAAGAATAGCATGTATAGTTATCTTAAATGGAGTGAATTAGGTTTAAATCGCCGTCCTGCATGAATTAATGATATTTTTGCGATTTTAAACATAATAATCCACGATGATCACATTACACAAAACTGAAATTGCACATCAAAATAACACATTTTCAATATTTTTTGAGACCCCCCAAAATTTCACAAATCATGTTTTCAGGGGAGCCCATGTCTTATTAAGGGGAGCCGAGCTCCCCCTAGCTCCCCCGTAGTTCGCACCCTGACTCTTGTCCAGCTGTGTTTGTCTCGTTATCTGTAATTAACCTGTGTATATTAGTTCATGCCTGTTCAGTTTGATTTTGTCTGGTCTACTCGTTACTCCCAGTGTATCTTGTCTGTAAGCCTTGCCTTGTCCTGCCATGTCCTGCCTTGATGTCTTATTGAATATTATTATTTGAGTTTACGTCCTCGTCTGCGTGTCCTTGTTCCTCCCTCATGTGTGCACCGTGACAGAAGACCAGCCCTAACCGTAAGCGGCACCCCTTCACCTCGTTTTGTTTTCTGTTTTTTGAAAAGGTTTTATTTTGTTCCAGTCTGTTTGTTTGTGTCTGTCCCGCGGCATGGAAGTCGCCGCTCGTAATCCCGTGGGCGTGGGAGTTCGGCGGGATCGCCACGAGTGCCGCGAGTCCACTGGCCATGAGCACTCATGCCCGCCGATCACGGGAGATATCCGCCACCGGCGGTGACTCTCCCAAGCCCACCGGCGGGTTGCCTAGTTCCGGGTTGCCGCTCCCCCAGGCGCGCCGTTCGCGGGAGATCACGCCACCGGCCCGCCTCTGACTCAATGCCTGTTGGCCCCACTCTGACTCAATGCTCGCCGGCCCATCTCTGACTCAATGCCCGCCGGAACGCCGCTGACTCAAGCCCGCCGGATCGCCGCTGACTCAAGCCCGCCGGATCGCCACTGACTCAAGCCCGCCGGATCGCCGCTGACTCAAGCCCGCCGGATTGGCGCTGACTCATGCCACCGCTATCCCTAGCCCCATGGATCAAGTCCACATGTCACGGCCAGGAGTGCCTTGTGTCTGTCTTGTTGTGCCCACAGGAACATTTTAAAGAACCTTGTCTTGTCCACGGAGACTCGTCTGGGGCAGGCGGCTCCTCTTGTCGTGGCCATGGAGGCCATTCTAGCCGCCTGCCCCCTTGTCGTGGAGGTGGAAGCGGTTCCTGTGGGATGTCCTGTCCTGTTTGTCTGTGTTTAGCCCCGGAGGGCTCCTGATACCCCCTCACTTCCCCAGGGAAATTTTTTGGGGGGGTAGTATGAGTTCAAGCTGTAGGGGCCGGGCCGAGGGGACCGAGGTCCGAAGTCCATCTGCCATGGCCTCCTGAGCTCCCTGCACTGCCATTGCCTCCAGAGCTGCCAGCTCCGCTGTGGAATCCCTACAAACGGGCACCTAGTCCAGCACAAGGGCTGACCTTGGGCATACACACGAGTGCTGGACCTGGCGTCTGGCACTCCGCCACGCCTGACTGCCAAGGGTGTGGGAGGAACCTCAACATGGTTGCCAAGGGAAAATGAACTGAGAAGCAGTAAAAGCGCATGTATCCGGTCCATAGAGGGGAATGGCACAGCAAGCGTGATCGATACCGAGCGGGTCCGGTGTTACTGGCCACCTGAGGAAAGTATACGGGAAGACACAGGCTTTACACAGAGATTATAGAATCTCTCAAACGTGCTAGGTGTCGCCCAGCCGGCAGCTCTACAGATGTCTGCTATCGAGGCAGCCAATGCCCAAGAAGATGAGCACCTCTTGTAGAGTGTGCTCTTATTCCGAGGGGGCACGGTAAGCGCTGGGCCTGGTATGCCAAGACTATAGCCTCCACTAATCCAGTGGGCAAGTCTCTGTTTGGAGACAGCCTTTCCCCTCTGCTGTCCTCCGAAGCAGACAAAGAGCTGGTCTGAGGTCCTGAAGCTCTGCATGCTGTCCACATAAATGCACAAGGCGCAGACGGGACAAAGCAGAGCAATGGCTGGGTCTGCCTCCTCCCGGGGTAGCGCTTGCAAGTTCACCACTTGATCCCTGAAAGGTGTGGTGGGAACTTTGTGCACGTATCCAGGCTGGGGTCTCAGGACAACGTGAGAGTCACCTGGTCTTAGATATTAAGGAAACATGTTACATTTACATAGCTGTTTCTCTGAAAAAATAATGCTATTACCAGTAATTCTGTCAATATTACATATTGCACCTTTAAGTTGAAAAAACTCTTTATTACTTATTCTAATTTTGAAATTTAAGTTGTGATAACTTATTGCAGCAATCTTTTTTTTACAGTGATTTTACACAATCTATTTTAACTCACAAATGCAACTAAAATATAACAAACATATAATTGAACTCTTTGAAAATTGCAAATCCTGACATCCACAACAAATAATACTAGGGATGCACCGATACCACTTTTTCCAGTACTCGCCCGATACCGATACTTTTATTTTTGGTACTTGCCGATATCGAGTACCGGTACCGATATTTTCATTGCATTTGTAAATTTTTTAAATATTGGGTACAGAAACCAAAAGAGTATGTATAATGTCAATTGTACATTATACATTGGTTAACTTCATTTATCAAATAGATAGTCAAACCAAAATTTATTCAGACACCTTCAACATTTCTCACATTATCAGTGTTTATTCTCTATAGTTTATGGTAATAAAATATGACAAGAACTCAGAGTTAAACTGTGTCAGAACAAATTCAGCTTGATAATGTCAGATAACTTTGATAGAAAGGTATGTGATGGATTACAATCAACCAAAATTATTCAGACAGCTGTTAGTATGACAATATTTACACAACTATCAATACTTTGTCGGGCAACCCTTCATGCAAACCTGAACTTCAGTTTTTTTCCCAGACTCGGTCTGAATAATTTTTGGTTCCAAATTTTTATCAATTTTATTGGTAGTCCACTGTATGAAGAATTTTTGGATATAATATGTCACGGTTTACTTTATTTTGCTATCCTCACTTACATAAATGAACTATAGTGTTCTGCACCCACTAGTAAAATATATCAAAAATAATATTTGGTCTCTGAATAATTTTTGGTTTGACTGTATATCCTTTGGTTATTTTCACACTTAATTATGCACATTAAAATGTATTTGTACAAGTTTTTGTTACATTCACTGTTGTTTTTTGTGCTCTATGGTACATCATCTTTAATTTAACAGCATTAGAGCTGCTCCATTGCAGCGGCTCAGTACTGTAATCACGCGCTTTGCTGAAATAATACAGGGAACCACTCGTTATAAATCTCCTAACTGTGATATTTTCAGAAATAGAAGTCGCGTTTTTGTTTTCATCTGAAACATGCTGCGATTTATATTCCAAAGCCACTCATATAATGCAGAATCACTCATGAAGCAAGCAAAACGCGCGCACGTATTTGTACTGGTGCAGAATGAGAGGGACAAGTACAGAACAGTCTTGCGTATTTCAAACAAGCTGTTAGCTTCACTTTCGCCAGAAAGTCGTGTAGCCTATGCTTAAGGTTGAAAATAAATAAAGTTTATAGTAAATACCCCTATCAATTGTCTTATATTTACGATTTAGTTTTAATCCAAATAATGCGTGCTAAGTGAGCGAACATCAATAAAGATCACACCACAGAAGAGCGCGCACTCTCTCTCTCTCTCCCTTCCTACCGTTAAGTAACTTGTGCATTGTTTTACTTACTTGTTTTTGACATATCCGACAGAACTACAAACTTTCCAGTGATGTCTGTGAGAAAGGAATATTCACTGGAAGAGCTCGCGCATCTGCGCTGGCACGCGCGCAATCCACACAACGCTTTGCTTTTCAGCTCGCGCACATCAGCTATAAAGGCATTAATACTGAATGTTTAACATCATTCATTGAATACATCTGCTTCGTAGATATCCTTAATCTCTAATAACTCAATTCTGCTGCCTGTTATTCTGTTGTGTGTTTCTTTGTCTGAATATGGCACTTATCACATGCTGTGTGGTATCGGCGTTTGGTATCGGGGCATTTTAACGAGTACGAGTACGAGTACATGAGCTCAGTATCGGGCCCGATACCGATACCAGTATCTATCGGTATCGGTGCATCCCTAAATAATACTCTTAAGTTTTTTTTTTAAATCAGCTCATCATTGGTTTGTGCAATGGGATAAATCAATGTTAACAGTCAAGAAAGTCTTTATTTTCTGTTCTCTCTAAAATCTGCACATCTACAATCCTCATTAGGGCATACACAACAAAATATGCTAAAAAAAAAAAATCACCAAAAATTAAATTTTTATGAAATTGACAATCTGACATCTTTTTATAACAAACAAGTCTTGTAATCTATCTCATAGATATTTAAAAATATACATATTTTTTGTGCATTGTGTCAATACATTACGTAGTTCAACATTTGACTGATTCATCAGTTCATATCAATGTATCATGACACCGCTACTATATGTAAGAATAATGTTATGTGCAATTTATACATTATTATCTAAACTAATCATTTATAATCCAAATGGCTCGTCATTTATAAATTAGCACATTTTAAACTGCAATACAAAGATCACGACGCCAATCTCTACCATCTTCTGCTCCCAAAGGCATCACCTTTCTATCCGGAGGCCAGAGCGAGGAGGAGGCCTCCATCAATCTGAGCACCATTAACCAGTGTCCCCTGAGCAAACCCTGGGCCCTCACCTTCTCTTTCGGCCAGGCCCTGCAAGCCTCCGCACTGAAAGCCTGGGGGGTAAAGAAGGAGAACGGCAAGGCCTGCCAGGAGGAGTTTGTCAAGAGAGCCATAGTACGTAAACAACCTCACAAATGAAAAGCAGATGAAAGGTTGCCAGTGTACAGTTATGATCTGTGATGCCAGTTCCTCAAGTGATTTTGGGATCATATATGTCTATAAGTATGTCTATAAGTATGACAGACCACCAATAGCAGCTGTCAAATTTCCCCGCCTTCTTTCTGCGCAACACTCCACATTATGTCATTAATAATCACTGTAGTTAGTTTCCTCTTTCCTCCCATGTTCAAAGTCTCACTCCACATATGTTTGTAGAGGTCACTTTTTTTTGTCATCTTGGTGTTCCCTGTTCATTTGTCTTATCATGATTTTTAAAAAGTCTTCAAGAAGAGCTATAAGCCATGAAGCAAACTAACCTGCAATGGGGTGAATCCTAACATCACAAACTATAATTTGAAGCAAAAACAAAAATATGACATTTGAAATCCAGACAAAAAGTACAAGACCGTAAATCTGAGGGAAAGAAGCATTGAATCTCATCAAGCATTGCAAATGACATAAATAATATATATAGTACTAATTCAAAGATGTTGATTTTCTATATAGAAACAGTGTATTTTACATTTATTCCAAAATATGCAGATATACACAAATATTTAGTCATTTGAGACTATTTCATGGGAAGGGACGGGCAGCTAAAGATCTTTTGGTATGATTTGTTTGTTTTGATCCCAGATTGGTGGTGATTTAGGTAAGGTTAGGTAGTTGATAGAAGGTTGTTTTTCACCAAATATTTCATTGTTAAACATGAGTATTTTGAAAATAAATTGAAATAATGCAGACTGATGGCTTCAACAAATGCATATATCATCAATTAACAACCAGGAGGTCATTTTTAAAGGTTTTTAAATTAGCGTTCAAAATCAGCTCCCTTGTGGAGAAAATTAATGATATTTTGACTTCTGGAACCCAAATGATGCGCTCTGTAAATTAGTTCAGTCACAGAATTTCTGCTTTGTGTTGCACAACAGTAGATATCTGCAAACATTTTTGACACCCAGCTCACAGTTCCTGTTTTCACTAATCTCATTTACTAATGTGTAAATTTCCTCTACAGAACAACAGCGCAGCAGCCGTCGGTAAATACGTCTCCAAAGGAGACACCGGAGCAGCGGCGGGAGACTCTCTATTCGTGGCCAACCACGCTTATTAAAGAAACACAACTGTGTCGAATCATTTCTGTGAGCCACAGCACTGTCATAATGATGTCAAAGAACATAAGTGTCATTGTAACTGACCAGTACATCCTCGTTTCATGCTGTCAGTCCACTAATCTGTCCTGTTTTGTGACTACAACACTTACAGCATTGCATCTGTTTTCTTTTTCACTAGATATTTTTCAAAAGAATAAAGAAACAATCCACCAAAATACTGATTGCTTGCCTTTATTCCCAAGTTTGTGGTCTCTGTTTCATCAGTATAACTCTGAAGCAAATGTATTAGTTTTATTACTTTATTAATTATTTAATTTCATCATGCACTTGAGATGTTTCAGATCACAGACTCGCTAATTTAGTTATTATAAAACTGCACAGAAAAGGTCTAATATACAACGAGAGAAAGATATCCCCCAGCAGGCACCAGACGTCTATGTAACGTCAGGTTGACGTTTGACATGACGTCGGACAGACGTTGCATTTTGGTTGAAAATGAAAATCGGGTTGACGTCAATTTGACGTTGACTTAACGTTGGATTTTGGTTACACAACCTAAAAACAACAAAATCTCAACGTCAGCTGACGTCGGTATTGGACATCAATTTAACATTGACATTAGACGTTGAATTTACATTGAATTTTGGTCACCCGACGTCACAACCGAACTTTAACCAAATATCAACGTCTTATGACGTTGTGTGCCTGTTGTGTGCCTGCTGGGCCGTTAGCATCTTAATGATTCATAATAATCTGTTAGCATCAGTTTTAATGATTTTTACAAAACCTTTCCAGAAAATGTCACATTTGACTCCAAAAAAGTTAAATATTAAATATATTAAATTAAAAATGATATATTATTTAAAAATATGTACACATCTTTGTAGGATTTGTTCTGCTGCATTTAATGTTTGACTTTAAAAATTATTTAAAAAATGACTGTATTATGGTAATAAATGTATTTCATTTAAAATATCAAAAGTAAGATGTCACAGCACATTATTGTAATGAGATCCGGGGGCTAAAACAACCTTAATGGCCCTAATTTACCTCAGTCAACACTTAAGAATCAGTCTTAGACTTTACTGAAAGTTGCTTTTAGCTTCTTTATAAAAGTCTCCTACTCTTAGAAAAGTCCTACTTTTTATTAATAATTTTTTGACACTTAAGTCAAAGCTTAAGACTATTCTTAAGAGCATTTCTGAGAAGTTTTATACATACGGCCCCTGAGCTTTCAGTTCTACATATTTTTGAGATGTGTATTTACAAGTTGGGAAGTTGTAATTATGACTTCTCATCTCGCACTCTGCTTCTACAAAATGATGAATAAAGAATGTGCATTAGATGTGTATGAGGGGGGGAGTATGAGTTCCAGCTGTAGGGGCCGGGCCGAGGGGACCGAGGCCAAGGCCCCGAAGTCCATCTGCCATGGCCTCCTGAGCTCCCTGCACTGCCATGGCCTCCAGAGCTGCCAGCTCCGCTGTGGAATCACTACAAACGGGCACCTAGTCCAGCACAAGGGATGACCTTGGGCATACACACGAGTGCTGGACCTGGCATCTGGTACTCCACCACGCCTGACTGCTGAGGGTGTGGGAGGAACTTCAACAGGGTTGCCAAGGGAAAATGAACTGAGAAGCAGTAAAAGCGCACGTATCCGGTCCATAGAGGGGAATGGCACAGCAAGCGTGATCGACACCGAGCGGGTCCTGTGTTACTGGCCACCTGAGGAAAGTACATACGTGTTAGGTGTCGCCCAGCCGGCAGCTCTACAGATGTCTGCTATCGAGGCACCCCGCGCCAATGCCCAAGAAGATGAGCACCTCTCGTAGAGTGTGCCCTTTTTCCAAGGGGGCACGGTAAGCGCTGGGCCTGGTATGCCAAGACTATAGCCTCCACTAATCCAGTGGGCAAGTCTCTGTTTGGAGACAGCCTTTCCCCTCTGCTGTCCTCTGCAGGTCCCCTACCCTCTTGACCGAGGCCAATGCAATGAGGAGCACTGTCTTTAACGACAGAAGCTTAAGCTCTACTGACTGCAGGCCGTCAGGACCAAGGGGAGAGCTCGTGCTTCCCCACAGACTTGCCGTGTACTGCATCGTGATGTGCGGCAATGGCGGCAACATACACTTTGAGAGTGGAGGGAGACAGCCTTCGCTCCATCCCTTCTTGCAGAAAAGAGAGCACGACCATGATTGGGCATCTATGGGGGTCTAATCGACGAACAGGTTCCACTTCAGCCTGTAAGCATATCTTGTAGACGGGGCTCTAGCTGAAGTGATGGTGTTCACTATCTAGAATCTCCACGTCCCGTCCAGGGAACAAACGTGGAGATTCCACAGGTCTGGACGTGGGTGCCAGAGGGTGCCCCCTCTCTGAGCAAGGAGATCCCTCCTCAGGGATCCCTTGCACAGTGTTTGTGCGAGAAGGCTCACTGGGGGAAGGCTCACTGGGGAAACGCATATTTGCTTAGGCCTCGAGGCCAGCTGTGTGCCAGTGCATCCGTGCCGAGGGTCCCCTCGGACAGGGAGTAAAATAGCTGGCAATGGGACGTGTCCCCGAAGCATCTCCAAATCAGCTGGACTGTCTCGGGGTGGAGTCGCCATTCTCCCGGAAGGGCGGGCTGACGTGAGAGCTTGTCGGCTACATGCTCGCCAACCTCAGATGCTTCTGACTCCAAAGCAGGAGATGGCGGGCGAGTTGCGACATGCAACGGGAGCGTAGACCACCTTGGTGGTTGATATACGCAACGGTCACAGTGTTCTCCGTACGGACCAGTACATGCTTGTGTAGCAGCGATTTGAAGTGTTGCAGAGCAAGCCACACTGCTAGCAACACGAGGCAGTTGATATGCCACTGCAGTCGGAGAGGGCCCCGCAGCTGCACGCCCATTGCACATGGCTCCCCAGCCCATGGCAGAGTCAAGTCAAGTCACCTTTATTTATATAGCGCTTTTAACAATACAAATTGTGACAAAGCAACTGCACAATATCAAAATGGGAAAATAGTGTCAATAATATAAAATGACAAGATTGAACACTCAATTTTCAATTAAAGGCATTTCATTATTGAATTCAGTGATGGCATCATCCAGCTCAGTTCAGTTCAAAAAGTTTCTGTTCAATCAAGTCGACCATATTGCAGGAAATGAAGTGTCCCCAACTAAGCAAGCCAGAGGCGACAGCGGCAAGGAACCAAAACTCCATTGGTGACAGAACGGAGAAAAAAACCTTGGGAGAAACCAGGCTCAGTCGGGGGGCCATTTCTCCTCTGGCCAGACGACACAGCAGTTCAATTCCAACTGCTGCTAAGTCAGATTGGAGGGCTCAACTGGTTCCCGAGGTCTTTTCCTGATGGCTGTCTAGGTGACGGGGTCCTCACTGGGGATCTGTCTCTGGGGCTCATCTAGGTGTCCTGGTCTCCACTGACGTTCAGGGCTGTAGAGGTCGTCTCTAGGTGCTGAGCCACCATCTGATCTGGTGAATGCAGTGACCTCGGAATAAGAAAGAAACAGAATAATATTAGCGTAGATGTCAATCTTTTTACGATGTAACAAGTACATCATGTGTTATGGGAAGTGTTCCCGGTTCCGGTTGATCTAATTAATGATCCGTTGATACAACAACATGCCTGGACACTTGCACTAGGGGATGTCCTGCCTGAAGAAAAGCAAGATCCGACCACAGGCTGAAGGTCTGATGGCAGGACGGGGTAACTGAGACACGGTGCATGCTGCACCATATTGAGAGATGTGCTGTGAGGTTGACCGAGTCCAACTCCATACCGAGAAAAGAGATCCCCTGCACAGGGGAGAATTTGCTCTTTTCCCAGTTGACCCAAAGCCCCAACCAGCTGAGGTGGCTGAGCACCATGTCCCTGTGTTCGCACAACTGCGCTCGAGACTGGGCCAGTATGTGGCCTCGTCGAGGTAGTTGAGGATGCAAATGCATCTTTCCCTTAATGGAACAAGGGCTGCCTCCACGACCTTGGTGAAGACATGAGGCGACAGGGACAACCCGAAGGGGAGGACCTTGTACTGATATGCTCGCCCTTCGAACGCAAAGCGGAGAAATGGTCTGTGTCGAGGGAGTATCTAGACATGAAAGTATGCATCCTACAGGTCGATCACTGCGAGCCAATCGAAAGGACGGATGCATTGAAAGATTCTGCATCAACATCTGGAACGGTAGCTTGTGAAGGGCCCGGTTCAGAATGCGCAGGTCCAAGATTGGTCGTAACCCACCGCTTTTCTTGGGTACCTCATCTCGGCTGGAGGGACCGGCTGTATCGCGTCCTTCGCCAGCATGACCACGATCTCTGCATGCAAGACAGGAGCAGAGGTGAACCGAATGCCCCTGAACTTGGGAGGGCGCCGGACGAACTGAATCACATAGCCAAGTCTGATGGTCCTCGTGAGCCAGCGAGACAGTCTGGGGAGCGCTAACCAGGCCCCCAGAGACCGAACAAGCGGGACGAATGGAACCACCGACGTACCTGCAGTGGGGCAGCGAAGTTGAACATAGGGACCCGACCCGGAAGGCAGTGCGTCCCAGAGTGGGGTCTGAGTGCACGGTGCGGCACTTGCCTGGCTCCACGGCTGGGCGTGAGGAGGCATCACGTCCTCAAACCCCACTCTGCGACTGGCGAAAGGAGAGGGGGACAGGAGTGTGGAGACTGTGTCTCGTGCACTGCCAACCTCACCCTCTTGGGACCCGGAGAGAAAGGAAACTGCTTTTTTTGAGGTTTTGGGTACCACTGGCTGGGGAGCCAGTGATGGAACAGAACAAAAAGGAAACAAAAGATTCTCCACCCAGCCCTCCTTCAGGGGAAGGAGTGGCGCAGTCACCATCTCCTGAAGAGCAGGATCCAAAGACTCCGGGTCGCCTGTCTCAGGGACACCGCTTGCCCTGGCGCTTCACAGGCCTGGCAGGGGTGGAGACGGGCTGCGCCGCTTTCCTGCGGCCAGCTCCACGCTGCGGCCGTGAAGGCTGCTGCTGAGGCCGAGCTTGAGTGGAGGTGGAGGCAGCAGGAGGGTGCCCTCGGTGACGAGCAGGTGGAGGGACTGTGGCCGGCAGTGGGGTGGAGACAGCAGCGGGCTGCCGGGGCAGGATGTGACGAAACGCCTCCATCTGCTTCTGTGCGGCGGAGAACTGTTGGGCAAAGCCCTCCACCGCTTCGTCGAATAGGCCAGCCTGGGATATCGGGGAGTCCAAGAAGCGATGCTTGTCAGCCTCCCTCATATCCGCCATGGTCAGCCATAGGTAGCGCTCCTGGACCACTAACGTGGACATCGTCTTTCCCAGGGCCTGCTGTGTGACTTTCGTCGCCCTTAGGGCGAGGTCCGTCGCTGTGCGCAGTTCCTGCAACACACCTAGGTGAGCACCACCCTCGTGCAGCTGCTTTAACGCCTTGGCCTGGTGGACCTGCAGGAGGGCCATGGCGTGCATGGCGGAAGCGGCCTGCCTAGCAGGACTGTAAGCCTTGGCCGTTAGAGCAGACGAAAACTTACAGGCTCTGGATGGAATGCGTGGATTACCCCGCCAGGTGGCGGCGCTTTGCGGGCAGAGCTGCATCGCAATAGCGCGCTCGACTGGGGGGATCTCCACATACCCTTGAGCCGCTCCACCATCGAGGGTGGTGAGGACGGAGGAGGCGCTAGGTCTGTTTCGGGCAGAAAAAGGTGCCCTTCAAGACCTAGTCACCTCCTCATGCACCTCTGGGAAGAATGGAACGGTAGGTGGCTGCCGGCGATCGGCCCGCGCCCCCAGGAACCAATCGTCCAGCCTCGAGCGTTCGGGAGAAGGAGGAGGTCTCCAGAGCAGCCCGATGCTTTCGCCGGCCCGGGAAAGCATAGCGGTCAGCTCTGGATCTGACTCGGGCAACACCACTCTTCCTGACGGAGGCAGCGCAGCTGAATCATCATCTCCAGAGCCTAGCTCGTCCCCCGATGCAGCAATCGACATCCTGTCATCCGCTGGTGCGGGAACACCGGAGGGTGTGAAGTGCAGGAGGAATGAGAGGCCAGCGGAGACACACTCTACGGGGAAGCTCCCACCGTTATCCTCAGATCACCCTGACCATAAGCCGAAGTAGCCCTCCGCTGCTGAGAGACGGAGGAACTAGAACGGGGCATGGCAAGGGGGATACCCCCTCCTTTGACGAGGAGGTATCTAGACTGCAACATCGCGATGGCCATGTTCCCGCAATGAGAACATGACTCATCCATGAGTGCTGCCTCAGCGTGCTTAAAGCCCAAGCATGAGACACAGCGATTGTGACCATCAGATGAAGCCAGGAAGTGACCACATCCATAAACGCATGAGGGAGAAGCCATCTTAAAAAGACGCCTGTCGCTCGTGGAGCTCTTTTAGATTTTGCTCTTTTAGATTTTGCTCTTTTAGAAAAAAAAGTGCTGCAGCACCATGGGGAGGTCGCAGCGCGACCACAGAATGAAGAGCTGCTGCACGCCGTCAGAAGAGAAGCAGCAGCACTGGACAGCAACCCCCTCTGACACGCCGTAACACCAACACTGTCTTTTGCTGTCTTGCAGACACTCTCGGAGATTTGCGCTGAAAGGCTTGGCTCCTGTCACGGTGCACACAGCAGGGAGGAACAAGGAACACGGAGACGAGAACGTAAACTCAAATAATAGTATTTAATGAGGACAAGGCAGGACAAGGCAAGGCTGACAGACAGGAAACACCGGGAGTAACGAGTAGACCAGACGAAATCTAACTCAAAAGACAGGAACTAAATATACAGGGTAATTAACACATAATCACATAAACACAGCTGGACCCGAATTAACTGATAATCACATCTGACGAGGGCAGGAAACCAACCAAATATGGACACAAGAGGCGGGAACACATGACACACACGACAGAGGACTGACAGCTCCGAAGCGAAAAGCTGAAAAGTTAACGCCTTTTATACCCGAGCTCCGGGTGGGGTGCGCGATGCAAAGCACGCACGCCAACTGTCATTGGCTTGTTTTGTTAACACTCGAAGGTGATTGGGCTCTTGGGCGAGATCCCATTTGCATCAGTCACTCTATCATAACATCGAACGTGACTGACTGAAAGGGAACCCAACAATCACAAACTGTGATTCTGATCAAACACTAATAGAAATTAGCTCTGAGTGATCACAAGGTGGGCCACCTCAGAGGAGAACGACTCTCGATGGGTCTGAGGTACACCGCTGAAGAAGTGTCTTGAACATTTACCTCTCAGTAGGAAATAAAGATATAATTGCCCTGAATTAACCTCAACCTAACCATAACGACCCCATTCATCCCTAAAACTGGCCTAACTTAAATCCATAGGGATAGTAGCTTTCAAAATGCTTTACCTGAAACTCACATTAACTTTTAACTTTTTAACTTTTTTTGATTGTTTACTCCCTCCGACATCCTTCTGCACAGAAGATTCGTTCTGACTGGATCTCTACCAAATTGTTTCCTCCCTAACATTTCATCTAATTTATATTCAATGATGAAAATGTAAATACATTTTCGTCATAGTTTTTATCATTCAAAACAAGCTTTTAGTTAGTTATTGTGTCATTTTCGTTGGTGAACATATGTCATTGACTAATAATTAACACATGCAGTGTATGACTCTTCAAACCACAAGATTAAAATGCATTAAAATGCGCTTCAAACACATATCTTTAAGTCTTGAATGACTGTTTCTGGTGCACTCACGGTTTTTGCCGATGTTTCCCCAGCCTGTAGCCCAGCAGAGCGTGGCGTTGTGAAAGACGCTCGCTTTAGATGCCAGGCAGACTGGACGAATGTATGAAGTGACGCTCACAGGCTGGCTCAGTTTCATCAGGGAGATGTCATTATTGAACAGTGTGTTGTTGTACTTTGGATGGACGGTGATGGACTGAATACCAACTCTTACTTCATTGGGGTTAGCAGGAAACATGATCTGGGTTTGTCTTCCCAAGTACAGCGTCCAGCTGTTGGGGTCAGTACTGTTGCGAATAGAAATAGAATAAACATTTGCTTAGAGAAACTTTTCAGTTACTTTGGAAACATAGTTTAAAACTTAAATAAATAGTTCACCCCAAAAAAAAAAAAGCAGAACATTTACTCAACCTCAGAGCAGGCCATCCAAGATGTAGATGAGTTTGCTTCTTCATCAGAACAGATTTGAAGACAGCAATATTATGCATAGAGGTCTCATATTTTAGCCGTATACAGTGGCTTGATGTTAAAAACGTCTTAATGCTGGATTTGTCTCAGCTTTTGTCTTCTCCAGATGTTAACTGATGGACTGGAGTGGTGTGGATTATTGTGATGTTTTTATCAGACTCTCATTCTGACGGCACCCATTCACTGCAGAGTCACATTGCTGAGACACTGATGCATTTCTACAAACCTGATGAAGAAACAAACTCATCCTGATCTTGGATGGCCCGAGGGTGAGTAAATGTTCAGCAAATATTCATACTGGGGTGAACTATTGTTTTAAGCTGCTAAAGATTGAAGAGTCATGCAGCAGCGCTTCTTACGAGACGATGCAGTGCGCGGCGGTCATCACCCACTGGCTGTGGATCAGGGTTCCTCCACAGATGTGTCTGCTGTTGTAGTGGACACTGACCTGCCAGGGCCAGTTACCTGCAGGGGCATCAGTGCCGCCCACTACACGCGTGTTTAGAGGAGCTACTCCACAGTCTGCAGCCACTGAATTATAGATTACAAATAAAAAACAGTCTACTACAATGTGCACAATATACACTATATATTCTACTGGTCAAAAGTTTGGAATAAGATGTTTCAATGTTTTTTTTAAAGAAGTCACTTATATTCACCAAAGCTGCATTTATTTGATCTAAAATTCAGTAAAATAACAGTAATATTGTGAAAAGAATATTACAATTTAAAGTGTGTGAATATCTGTTAAACTGTAATTTATTTCTGTGATCAAAGCTGTATTTTCACATTTAGCAGACGCTTTTATCCAAAGCAACTTACATTGCATTCAAGTTACAGTTTTACATTTTATCAGCTCTTGCTATCTCTGGGAATCGTACCCATGATCTTGGTGTTGCTAGCGCCATGCTCTACCATTTGAGCTACAGGAAAGCTTCATTTTCAGCATCATTACTCCAGTCTTCAGTGTCACATGATCTTCAGAAATCATAATAATATGCTGATTTGCTGCTCAAGAAACATTTCTGATTATTATCAATGTTGAACACTATTTTTGTGCAAACCCTGAGAAATGACTTCTTTAAAAAACATGAAAAAAATCTTAATTATTCCAAACTTTTGTCTGGTGGTGTAGTTTGTGCTGCTCTTATTGTTTACTATCTGTGCATTTGAGCCTGCAGAGTAAACAATTTCAACCTTTTAAAGAACTTGCCTAATCCGGATTTCACCTGAAAAGAGTAAATACATATGCTAATAATAACCGATGCACTTTTGCTTTTTAGGTAAATGCACCCTGTTTTAAGAAAGTTTTGATATTCATACCGGAAAATTAAAAAAAAAACAGTGATAAAGGTAATTATTGATTCAGTGTAGTGAATGCATTAGAAACTCAGAGTTTCTACACATTTAAAGAAATTAGATATTTTTTAATAAAATATAATTGAGATTCACATTTGACCCTGCAAACACACACTTACTGTAAATGCTCGTAATCAAACTCACCCTCTACACTGAACATCACGGCTGTAAAGCTGAGCAGGATAACTGACAACTGCATGACTGAAGTGAAAGACTGCGAAAGAGAGCTGTTTTATGTCTCCTCTCTCTTTAAATTGCTGTTTGACGTGTCTTCTTGGTCTGACACAAGTAGGCCAATTGTTCGTGTAATAAAACAGGTTAGACTTGTCTCATTCTATTCTATATATGAAAGTATGCATAATGACGGTGATGCCAGTATAGCTAAAACACAACCTATATCCTTTATCCTATAAATGAACACAATTAATATGTTTACAATTTTTGCCTAGACCTTTTAGACCAATTATTTTGACCAATTATTATAGACCTTATAGGCCAATTTTTTTTGCATAGTTTTTAAAATTAGGAAAAGATCCACCAACATGGTCATTTTATAAAAATCCTTTATTTCAATAAAAAAACCAGACTTTTTATTGAAGTACATTCACTTTATTTACTTAATTTATTTACAAACTAAAAACAGAGAGTTTAATTAGAGGCAAAATTGTTGGTTGTGATGGAAATTAAACTTCAAATGACAATTTATGCAAATAATACTCTTAACAAATATTGAACTGTTTCATATATCTTTCATTCTTGGTTTAGATTATAATAATTTTATGATGGAAAATGTATATTTGAATGTTATATTGAAGTTAAAAATCAAACCCTGGAACGCAGTGCCCATTTTATGAGTTCTAAGGTATGTTATGAGACTCTTTTGTTAGCAATATTTGAACTGGGTTTATGCACACAGCTTCAATGCAATGCGATGCCACATAGCAGTGTTTGCGTCTGATATATTTATGGACATATCCAGGAACTATGAAGCTTTGCTTTGAATTTCATGCTCTGTTGTTACATCTAAAATAATCAGATTAGCTCCTGTTGTATTGTTCTCTCCTTTGGCTTGGATGCATTGCTATTTTGTGTATTATTGTCATTTGTAAATAGCTTTGCATAAAAGCGTCTGCTGTAGATAAATGAATGTAAATGCAAACTGTGAAATACTGGGTTACCTAGAAAGTGATTGAACAGGTCAGACTCTAAGCACATTGTGTGTCGCTCATTAAAGGAACTTACAATGTTGGTATTGACTTTCATGGTATGGAAAAAAATACAATGGAAGCCAATGGCTACCGGCAACTGTTTGCTTAACAGCATTCTTCAAAATATCTTTGTTTGTGATCAGCAAAAGAATGAAAGTCATGCAGGTCTGGAGGTTAAATGGTGTAAATGATGACAGAATTTTCATATTTAGGTCATTTTTGGTCAAACAAGTTTGTCTTGCAATAGTGTTTTAATTCTTCATTATATAGAGGAGACCTAACATACAACAGTGTTAAAATAAAAGTTGGTGTGTGTAACAGTGGCCCCTTTATTCCTGTCTGAGGGGCCCTGTGTTCCTTATTTTCTCTCTCTTTCAATCCCTCTGTCACTGCAAATCTTTTTACTCTTTCTGTTGCACTCTAATATTTCTTCCACAACCCATTCTTCTTTTACCTTTCTAATCCCAGTTTAACCCTTTGACGATTCTTACTGTGAAATTGTCGAAACCTCTCTAAACTGAGCTTGAGAAAGAGTATAGTCAGAGTCCAAATCAACAAAGGGTTATTTGCTTGATTGGTAACATTTAAAATACATAACAGCTAAATAAATGATACAAAATATAATTAAAAATATGCATGTTAAAATGCATGTTGAAGAAATTCATCTCATTTCATTGGAATAAAAAAAAATACTCTGAAAAATATGAATGAGAAAGATTAGCAGCAAACAAGCACTGTGATATCCAGTGATATCCATATTTATCTAATCTGTTGTGCTTTGAGATATGAGACAGGCTTTGATATATCACTGATTGGACTGAACACAAATGTCAGTATCTAGATACACCTGGCTGAAGAGTGTGAACTCCAGTCAGGGACAATAATACTTCGGGTTCTCTAATACAGTGGTTCTCAAAAAGGCTTTTCACACTTGAAATTGTTAACCCTGGGTCATCCTAAACCCCGGATAACGGAATCCTGGGTTATCTGTAATCACGTTTCACACTGCTCATACTATACCTGGGGTTAACGGTTAACCCTGGGTATTCATTAACAGACGTTTCACACTGTACATTTCTAAACCCCGGGTTAACGCTCTTATTTGCATATTTGCGGTGTCACTGTCACTGATTGGACGAACAGCAGGCAATCTGTTAACACGGCTTCTCCCGCGTCTTGCCAGTTATTAAAAACAACGTCGCCTCTTATGTCTTTAGATCAGCGAAAATTGAGGAACAGCTGATCATAGCTGTACAGGCAGGGATAGCCATTTTTAAATAAATTTAGTAGCAGAGCTACTGCAAGCGATTTAGTGCTGGAAATCATTTATCCTTTGCTGAAACGTCTGCGTCTTCATGAAGAGTGCAGGTCATGGGTTGCTTAGCAACGGCAGACGCCACGGGAGCACAAGCTACAGAACGCTTTGGAAAGAAGGAGAAAGTGCCGCGCTTAGCGTTTTAAATGCGTTTTAGGCGCGACATCATGTGAACGGCCTCATGAGACGCATAAAGCCAAGAAAACAAAGACAAAAGTACAAAAGAAAGAAAACAAGGAGCAAAGTATGTGAATATTTCTTTGAATTTCTTTTAAGTGTGGAGAGACTAACGTTAGTGTTAACTTGTACAGTAGGGTAAGAATAATACCGTCTCCTATTCACTCCAGTTCACACGCTTTCCGTCTTTTGATATTTCTTCTCACCAGCTGCAGTTTATACGACGCGCGTTTCGCTGCTCATTTCTGATTGTCAAGCGTCCAGCAGCAACAAGCAAACACCGCTCTGTTTCACACTGAACAAACTTAGCACCGCAATGCGGGGATAACACCACAAATGCGGTGCTAACCCTGCTCCGGAGCAGGGTTTCATAACCCCGGGTAAAATGTGGTGCTAACACCGCTTTCAAATTACAGGTGTGAAACGTGTCTTTACCCGGGGTTAAAAGCGGTGTTTAGAACGACGATAACCCGGGGTTAAGCGCAGTGTGAAAAGCCCTAAAGTGTGGTACGCAGAGGAATCTCTGAATTAAATATAAATTAGGCCGCGTGTCCACCAAAGCGGTTTTTATTTTAATTTTATTTTTTATTGTTTTAAACGGGAGTGTCTTTTTCATGCTGAGCTCTCAGGCGTTTTTTTCTCAGTGCCAAGAGTTGAAGAATGTTCAACTTTGGGTAAAACTTAGCGCTCATCACTGTCACTTTTTAGTCAGCTAACCAATCACAGTGGAGGAGGGGCGGGATTTATACCATCACACCCTGCTTGTACTATGACTGAACAACAATGGAGAAGTTAATATTGCTCGTCTCCAAGTATTTATGTCTTTACCAGATGGAAGTATCATAATATTGTTAAAGTGCCCCTATTATGCCATTTTTAAGGTTGCTAATATTGTTTTATGAGTCTCCTAAAACAGGTTTATATGCATCCAAGGTCAAAAAACACTTTAGTTTGCTCAAAAAATAGATTTAATTTTACCTAATTTCTAAATGATTTGTAAACGACTCTTGCGAAGCAGTTCGAAGAATCAGTCTCTCTAATCCCCTCCTCTCCGTGAGCCCTCTCTGCTGTGATTGGTCTGATGGCGCAGTCCTTTGTGATTGGTCTACAGCGTACAGCGCGTGTCGGAAAGGAAGCGCCCATTGCCATAACGGAATGACTGGAGACTTGTCAATACATAGAAAAGATGGTATCAATTGTACCTTACCAATTCAAGCAGGAGTCTGATGATGAAACGGTTGAAGTGGCTGATCAACAAGAGCAGGACGTTTCTCAGTGGTAAGTGTCAAGTTTGTGGTAATTATAAGATGAGATAAAACAAATTTACTCTCACAGCATAGGATACAGCGTCTTCTTGACATGATGTTAACCACACGGAAATTTTTCTGTGGCAAGTTGTTCACGACGTAGAACATGGGCGGACGTTATGCAAATGTGTTACTTTGTGACATACAGCCGTAACAGAATAAGATTCAAATTCCTAACAACTCATTTAGGTGATTGCGAGCCGACTCTTTTTTTGATAGACAATAACTTTATTTATCGTGCACTGTCGGCTTCACAACTTTGCAGATAGTTTATGTTCACATACTGCTACATGACACACTGCATGAAAGGTAATATTCGAAAAGGCATAATAGGAACACTTTAAGAAAAATAATGCTTGGAGAAACATTTCGTTCGCGATGCATCTGCCATATTAATTCAGCTGATATTCCATATTATAGCAACATTCTCAACTGAAAAAAACAAAATACGCTGCCCTCTCAAGCGCTCACAGTGTTTTCAGGGTCACAGGGTGTTTTCAGCTGGCTTTCGTGGACACATGGCCTGATTGTTGTTACTTGCAGCTACACATACTGTTACATGTTGACCTAGTTTTCCTTAGTAACCTTAATTAGTTAATTCGTTTCCACCTGTGTCTGATTGATTATCTCGTTTGTCTCCAGTACTTAAGTCCTGTGTTCTCCCTTACACCCGTTTCACACCGCAAGCGTCAGCGGTGCGTGAGCAGCGCATATTTTTTTCGGCGTGCATGTTAACAAATGAGTGCATTCACACCGGGAGCAGGAGCAGCGCATGAGCGTCAAACAGGAGCGTCGCGTGAGCAGCAGTGCCGCGATCATGTCTGCGCCGAGTCTACTTTTGCTGCGCCACTTACACTGAATTAAAGTCACAGTGCATTGTTCTTGATAAAAATTGACCGTGTTTCACAATCACCATATGAAAAAAAATGCACGAAAACACCACTTCGAGTTTTTGCCCAAACTTCAAAGGTCTGTTAAATAATAAAACTAGAGGCATTTGTTAGTTTTAATATTACTTTTTCAATTCAATTACACTTTATTGTTGGAATTCGTTCTAAAATATGTCTTGGATCTCACGACAGCGTGTCTCACATCAATTCACATCAATAATTACTAAACAAACAATACAATAGATGCACCTTAATACAGAAAAACAACAACAGTATAATAAACATACGGCTACAGTGCATTAGAATAGCGAGTTCTTTCTATTTTCCAGAGCCCAGAGGCCTATTTGAACCCCCAATTCTGATTTATTAATTTTACAGACTGATACACAAAATATTTACGTAACATAGCCAATTCAATCTAGCATATGCAACTCTCAGTCTTCTGTTAGATGGCAAAAATTAATATTCCTCATACAAAATGTGAGAAGGGTCAGACAAAATCTTTCCTGACAGGGTCGGCAATTTTTTCGTATACACATCTTGAAAACTTGGCTCAAGTTTATCGTGTAAACTACCTATATATAATATATGTTATTTACATATGTGTGTGGGACAGAGGGCAGGGGAACACGGTCGCATCACAGAGTATGCTGGCCATATCATACACCAAAGCACATGGCACACAGACACAGTGTTCGGAGGAGAACGCTGGAAAATATGACAGAAATGATGATACTCATCTGTATTGTACTAGCCTACAAGCCGCGGTTCAGCTGCGCGCGACAAACGCTGCCAGTATGAAAGCACAATGGGCGCGCGCTGCTCACGCTCTGCATACGCAACGCTTCTGCACTGCTCACGCGCCGCTTGCTGTGTGAAACGGGCGTTAGTCTTCGTCCGTTCTCGTCTATGTTATGTTGATATTATTGCCTGTCTCTTGGATTTACTTATTAAAATACCTTTTTATTGATCTCCATCGTCTTCCTGTGTTTGTGCCTCATCAACCCCTGACAGAAGAACGGGCCTTTACAGTTTTTTGTGGTGCTTTTTGTTTCTTTTTTTTTTCCCGCTCCGTCACCATGGACAATCCCAATGTTGCCCTGCTATGCCCGGAGCAGAGGGACCACTCCCTAGAGACTCACACCAGGGATTTTTTGGAATTGGCGTGCCTAACGCACTATCCAGACCACTCGCTTTGTGTGTTCTACATCTCTAGCCTCAGCGAGTGGTCTAAGGCACGCCTCCCCGGGAGCGGTCCTCGGGACAATTTCACCGCATGTGTGGAGTGGGTGCTGGAGAATAATGGACTATACTTCTCCTTCTGCCCCGCTGATGAGGACATCTTCAGCCCCACTCCCAAACCAGAGACCAGTCAGCCGTCATCCCGCTGCATGGAGCTACTGCCTGAGCCCACTGTAGACGGAGAGCCTGAGCCCGCTGCAACTGAGCCGACCATCGCCACGGAGCCTGAGCCTCTCTCATCGTCTGACCAAGTGCGTGAGCCGGCAACATCGTCCGTTCCCGAGGGAGCTTCGGTGGCGAACGAGGGCTTGGAGGGAAGCCCTGTCCACACTCCCTCCATTCCCGTGAGGGTGAGCTGCAACTGGTTTCTGGGAGCTATATTGAGGAGCTAATGGACATCTTTGATATGGACCTGATAGACTGGTTTGGAGAAGTATTACCCTGTATGTCCGCTAGATCCTATCCCCACTCACCTCCTTCAAGCCATTCCTTCTTCAGTCATACCTGCGCTTACTCACATTATCAACACCTCGCTTCACACTGGTGCATTTCCCACAGCATTTAAGCGGGCTTGGGTAAGCCCACTGCTTAAAAAACCTGCTCTAAATGCAGCACTTTTAGAAAACTACAGACCGGTATCCCTTCTTCCATTCATTGCAAAGACACTTGAGCGAGTTGTGTTCAACCAACTCTCTCTGTTTCTTGCACAGAACAACATTCTGGACAACAACCAATCTGGCTTCAGAAGTGGCCACTCAACTGAGACTGCCCTACTCTCGGTTACAGAGGCCCTGAGACTGGCAAGAGCAGCTTCCAAATCCTCTGTACTCATCTTGCTGGATCTGTCTGCTGGCTTTGACACAGTTAACCACCAGATCCTCATGTCCATCTCAGAAAGATGGGCATCTCAGGAACCGCCCTCCTGTGGTTCGAGTCTTACCTCTCAGATAGGTCCTTCAGGGTGTCTTGGAGGGGTGAGGTTTCAAAGTCACAACTTCTTGCTACTGGAGTTCCTCAAGGCTCAGTGCTTGGACCACTTCTCTTCTCCATCTACATGTCGTCATTAGGATTGGTTATTCAGAAGCATGGCTTTTCCTACCACTGCTATGCTGATGACACTCAACTCTACTTCTCATTCCAACCAGATGATCCAATGGTAACTGCTCGCATTGCAGCCTGTCTGAGTGACATTTCTAGCTGGATGATAGATCATCACCTTCAGCTCAATCTTGCTAAGACAGAACTGCTCGTGGTCTCAGCCATCCCATCACTTCACCACAACTTCTCTATACAGCTGGGTTCGTCAACCATAACTCCTTCCAGGACAGCCAGGAACCTTGGAGTTGTGATCGATGATCAGTTAAGCTTCACAGACCATATTGCTACAACGGCCCGGTCCTGCAGATTTGCCTTATACAACATTAGGAAGATTAGGCCCTTCCTCTCAGAGCAAGCCGCACAACTCCTTGTCCAAGCTCTTGTTCTCTCCAGACTGGACTATTGTAATGCTCTCTTGGCGGGCCTTCCCGCATTTACTATCAAGCCTCTGCAACTGATCCAGAATGCAGCAGCCAGAGTGGTCTTTAATGAGCCGAAAAAAGCTCACGTTACCCCTCTCTTCATCAGGTTACACTGGCTACCAATAGCCGCTCGCATCAAATTCAAGGTACTGATGTTTGCCTACAAGACCACAACTGGCACTGCACCAATATACCTAAACTTGCTAGTTCAAACTTATGCGCCCTCCAGAAGCTTGCGTTCTGCAAGTGAATGACGCCTTGTGGTGCCATCCCAAAGAGGTACCAAATCACGGACCTTTTCCTGGACTGTGCCCAGCTGGTGGAATGACCTCCCGATCTCAATTCGAACAGCTGAGTCTTTAGCCATTTTCAAAAAACATCTAAAGACATCTTTTTCGCCAGCACCTGACTAACTAATACTAACACTTACCTATTCTATTTAAGAAATAAAAAAATTAAAAATTAAAAAAAATCCTAGCTACGTGTACTGTGCTAGACTAACTGAGACTTGTCATGGCACTTGTATACTGTTGCTCTCTCGATGGTCTGATTGCTTCTATTGTTCTCCTCATTTGTACGTCGCTTTGGATAAAAGCGTCTGCTAAATTATTAAATGTAAATGTAAAATGTAAATGTACCCCAGAATCTCCTGTGTCTCCGCTGGTTCCATCCAGCCCTGAATCTCCGGCGTCTCCGCTGGTTCCGCCCAGCTCATGTCCTCCTGTGTTCCCTCCCAACCTCCCTCTCCCGCCTCCTCTCAAACCAGATAGTCCCTCACCTCCATCTCCGCTGATGCCTGTCAGTCCCTCAGCTCACCCTCAGTCAGCGCCTGCCATGCGCTCTGATCCACCGCCTCGGGACTTCCAGTCTCCAGCTCCGCCCAGGTGTGCGGATCCCCTGTCTCCACCTCCAACCTCCGAGCCTTGGACTACACTTCGGTCCTCCGACCCATCGGCTCCGTCTTGGCTCCTAGCTCCCTCATCTCCACCGTGGGCTGTCATCCCACTAGCTCCACCGGGCTCCCTCGTCCCTCCGGCTCCACCTTGGTCAGTTGTCAACCATCCGCCGCCTCGGGACTCCACTCCTCTGGCTTTGCCTCGTCATTCTGTCCCTCCGGCTCTGTCAGGCTCCTCCTTCCCTTCAGCTCCACCTTCATCCTCAGTCGCACTGGCTCCACCACGGTCTTCCCGATCCCCGCCTCCGCCTCAGTTGACTGAGCCTTTAGCTCCGCCTAGGCCCTCCGGATCCTCAGTTTCGCCCCGGCTCTCCGTCTCCTCGATTCCACCTGGGTCTCCACCTCCAGTCTCCATCAGTCGGCCCCCTGGTGTTGTCGGTCCCTTCTCCACCATGGCTCCTCCCGCCGTCAACTTCACCGTGGGCCGCCATCCTGGCTGGGCTCTGGATTGCCACCTAGCTCCTCCTGCTCCGGACTCCTCCCTGGCTCCTCCCACCCTCCACTCCCCCATGGACTTATTTTTTTGACTGTTTTGGTTTCTGCCCCTTTCCCATTGCCTGCCCCTCATCTGCTCCTCGCCCGCCTCGTGAACCCCCACTCTCCCTCCTCTGTTGGACCTTTGTCGGCGCGAGGACTCGCCGTTCTGGGAGGGGGCGAAATGTTGCATGTTGACCTAGTTTTCCTTAGTTACCTTAATTAGTTAATTCGTTTCCACCTGTGTCTGATTGATTATCTCGTTTGTCTCCAGTACTTAAGTCCTGTGTTCTCCGTTAGTCGTCGTCCGTTCTCGTCTGTTATGTTGATATAATTGCCTTTCTCTTGGATTTACTTATTAAAATACCTTTTTATTGATCTCCATCATCTTCCTGTGTTTGTGCCTCATCAACCCCTGACACCAGGGCTGGATTGGTAATTGGGCATACCGGGCATTTTCCCGGTGGGCCGACGCACTTTAGGGGCCGACAGAATGTATTTTTTTTTATTTATTTTTATTAATATTTGCCAAGGACCATCACGCAGGGACAGCGAGCAGCCAGTGTCCCATTGGTTTGTCTCCTGTATTGACAGCATAAAACACCCAATCACAATGCACTATAGACGGAGCGATGAAGTATTTTGCTCCGCCTAAAGAACGCTTCTCCGCAACTTCTTTCTCGTCGGCTTTCCCCACGTTTTCACAGCAGCTTTATCAAGAACAGGCTTGCTCTGCGGCGAGTGATGCGGGCCAAAGAGCCAGGCAGGAGGAGGAGAGGAGAGGAGTTGAATCGGTAAAGTGCTTGATAGGGACTCGGAACGGTGTGCACGCGCCATAAGTGTAGAATAAGCAAACACTTTTTAATAAAACGTAAATTCGTCCCCCGCGATTTTTTGGCCAAGTCAAGTCTGTACATGGAGGTTTCCATCTAGATTTAAATAAAAAAAGACACGATATTGTCGAACCTGACGTTTTAGTCTTATCCAAAAAGTTTTTGAACAGTAAGATTTTTAATGTTTTTTAAAGAATTCTCTTCCGCTCACTAAGCCTGCATTTATTTGATCCGAAATACAGCAAAAGCAGTAGGCCTAATATTGTGAAATATTGAAATATAACTGCTTTCTATTTGAAAATATTTTAAAATGTAATTTATTCCTGTGATCAAAGCTGAATTTTCAGCATCATTACTCCAGTCACATGATCCTTCAGAAATCATTCTAATATGCTGATCTGCTGTTCAAGAAACATTTATTATTATTATTATTACTACTATCAAGATTTTAAACAGTCGAGTACATTTTATTCTGGATTCTTTGATGAATAGAAAAATCCAAATATCAGTGTTTATCTGAAATAAAAAAGCTTTTGTGACATTATACACTATAATGGGGAGGGGGTTATGGAAATTAATACTTTTATTTAGCAAGGATGCTTTAAGTTGATCAAAAGTGATGATAAAGACATTTATAATGTTACAAAAGATTTCTATTTCAGATAAATGCTGTTCTTCTGAACTTTCTATTCATCAATGAAACCTGAAAAAAATGTATCTACTCTGCTGTTTTCAACATAATAATAATAATAATAATAATAAATAATAATAATAAATGTTTTTTTGAGCAGCAAATCAGAATATTTGAATGATTTCAGAAGGATCATGTGACTGGAGTAATGATGCTGAAAATTCAGCTTTGATCACAGGAATAAATTACATTTTAAAATATATTCAAATAGAAAACCGTTATTTTAAATAGTAAAAATATTTCACAATATTACTGCTTTTGCTGTATTTTGGATCAAATAAATGCAGGCTTGGTGAGCAGAAGAGACTTTAAAAAACATTAAAAATCTTACTGTTCAAAATCTGTTGACTGGTAGTGTATATCATATAGAGTGAGAGAGAGAGAGAGAGAGAGAGAAGTGGTGGTGGGCCGCCTGGACCAAAATATGCCAGGGCCGATTTTTTGTCCCAGCCCTGCCTGACACATACAGCCTGTGTTAATTGTTTTTTATTTTTTTTAATGAAGTACTTTTTTATTTAAAAGTTAAATATAAACTGTACTGTACTTAAATAAAGATGTATTGTAGCTACTTAAAAGTGAAATAAAAACTAAGTTACTGTACTTAAATGTTAAGTATGATACATTTTCATTTATTCTTTATTTAAGTACAGTTTTTAACATTTAAGTACAGTACAGTTTTTATTTCACTTTTAGGTACAATATATTTTAATTTAATAAGTTTTTTATTTACCTGGAAGTAAGCACAGTGCAGGGTTAATGTTCAAACTGTGTATTTACAATGTTTTAAGAGGATAACAATAATAAATATTCTTATTTGGAATAAAACTGACTGTTTTTATTTATTTTCTTATTATTATTTTTTTAAACTGTGCATAGTGCTACTGCATTTTAATGTTGGTCATAATGGTGGTTCTTGGAAAGCCAAATATTTTCTGAGGTGGTACTTGGTGTAAAAAGTTTGAGAACCACTGCTCTAATAAATCTGGTTACTGTGTGGGCAGAGCTATAAATATTGTATAGCACAAGCTTCTAAAACTCTTCATTAAGTTAATGTTTGACCACAGGTGGAGACAGAGCCAGATGAAACTGAATGGTGAAATTGAGTGTCTCCTTCGTTTCCTCCAAATGGAAGTACAGTTATTTTACAGTTATACTAACTGAGACCCAAGATTGCTGGTGAACCCCAGTTTGAGTTGGGTCACTATACAGCATGAATGTAAAGTAGTCCAGAACATTGGATGGAGGCCAGATTGAATTTTAAGTGACCACTGTCCTAAATGTGTCTTTGAAGATCTCTCTCTCTCTCTCTCTTAGTAGCCCGTGTTTACCCTCTTCACGCCATTTAACTTCTCTCTCTCTCTCTCTCTCTCTCTCTCTCGCTCTTAGTGATCAAACTGAATGACTGCATTGAACAGTAGATATAAAGTTTGTACACCCCCTTTTCACAAGCACTCAGCATCTTTCTTTTGCCCGCTTGATCCCCGCCTACTGTCCCCTGCCCTATATAAGTGTGTTTCTCAGTATGCAATACAAAGAGCAAGAAGCAATGAAAGAAAGAAATAGAGTAATGATAAGGAGTATGTTCACACTCCAGTAAATCGCCATGAAGTGTAAAGTCCTGTTCTATTTATGGTTGTTGGGCCTAATAAAGCCAGGTAAGTACTAGCCCATGCATCTTATTACAGCAATAACACGTTTTTCTCTTTAAATGTAGTGTTTTAATTAAGGTTATTTTAAGGCTTTGCTAATATGTTAATTACTGGATTATTATATTTGAATGTAAAGCTGTGTGTCTGTTCATGTGAATACCAGTAATAAACCAGAACGAAACACTGATGATTCAATGCAAATGCTGGCAAAACATGTGCTGTCCGTCTCCCAGATAATAAATTATTCTGAGAGTAAATAAATGGCACTTTATGCAGTTTAAAATGCATGTTTTCCTCAGTAAAAGTGATGTCTGTTGTACAAAATACAAAACTGGGTATATGAGCTGTTGCTTACTTGCTCCTGAATATTGAGATCTTGTTTTTTTTTAATGCTTTGTACTTCGATATTGAAGATAATTAAACCCTGAATATGGTGAAACAATAACTATGTGTTTCATATTTGAATCCAGAAATGTGCATGTTCATCCATCGCACTGATGGGGTGTTTGTTTCTCAAGTATACATCATTCCAATGCCCTCCTTTCTTCTATATGAAAAATATTAATTATCTTAGTTACTGAATAAATTGATCAATAATTATCACTGACTCATTATTGTTATTAATATTAACTATTCAAATTTACTTTTTTACTATGAATTGAATTATCTTTAATAACTTTTTACTGTGAATATTTATTTTTAATGCACTCTGTCAACAGATAATGGTATTTTTAATCAGAAACACAGTGGAGAACACTTGAACTCAAATGACCAAAGCAAAGAAAGGTTTAGGCAAGGTTTGGATGTTGAACTTGGTCTTGTGCCGTTTGTACACTTTTGTGTCTTATCTCGTCTTGGGAATTATAATGTCATACATAGTCAGAGGTCTAGTAGAACGCCTAGTTAATTATTGTATAGAAGATGAGTATTATCCAAAACAACTGCAGTACACTTAATAAAAATATAACCCCCTGCATTCAAGTGCTTTTCTTGTTGTGTTGCTCATTTGTCGCTTTTGATAAAAGAATCTGGTAAATTAATAAATATTAAAGGAAAATATTTTGTTATAGAAGTACATTCAACGATAATTCTTTAGATGCCATCTTAAATTTTAAAGCAGACCTAAATCAAGCACAGGCTTTGAGCGACTGGTTCTTTCACATTGTTCTGTCATTCTCAGGCTCCTCTGCAGATGTCTCTGTGTCTCCGGGCTCTTTGGTTGTCCTCAACTGCTCCTTTACATTGCCGCCTCTGGTTGATGATTCACTCTTGAACATCACCTGGTCCTTCAGCGGTTTAGTCATCGCTTCGAGGAACCACACTCAACCAGGCTTCTTCTTGAACACCACTGCCTCCTTCATTGGCTCCTTCCCACTGACTGTTTACAATGCCACTCCAGACCAGCAGGGGGTGTACGAGTGCAGGGTGAGCTACAATGAAACCAGTTACTCTACAGATGTGACTCTGACAGTGTTAGGTGAGTTGAAAAGTAGAAGACCAATGTTCAACTTATTCACATGTATAAATACAATACGTATCCCACAGACAAACAAACTTAATCTTAGAGTCGCTTTCTAATTATCTCTCAGTTCCTCCACTGGTCTCCATCATCTTACCTGAGGTAGTTTTGAAAAGAACAACTGTGGTTGAATGTTGGGCGAGAAGCTTCAGTCCTCCACAAATCATGTTCACCTGGACAAGAGCGGGAAACAAAATCCAAGAACCCCAAAAGCTGCAGGTGAACCGCACAGAGGACGGTCTGTACGACGCGGTCAGCTGGCTGACCTTCATTCCTCAGATGTCTGACCAGAACACCAGCTTTGGCTGTGAGGTGCGGCACACAGCCCTGGAGAAGCCCATCCAAGAGGAGTTCACGCCGCACATCACAGGTGTTCAGAACACGGCTAGATGTTATTCACATTAGTTGCTACGGTGTCCCAGTAGTGCAGAACACAACGCAATTAAAAAAGCAGGTAACACTTTATTTCGATAGTCCACTTTAGACATTCTACTAACTATAAGTAACTTTGTAACTACATGTCAACTACATGTCAACTAATTCTCATTAATTTGCAACTACATGTCTACTAACTCTCAGTAGGGTAGGTTTAGGGTTAGGTTTAGGCTTACAAAGTAACTTTGTAACCCTTTGTAAAGTAACTTTGTAACTACATGTCAACTAGCAGTCATTAGAATATTAGTAGACTTAATATCTTCTAACACTTTATTTTGATCACACAACATACTGACTATAAGAAACTTTGCAAGTATGTCAACTTATTCTACTAACCCTAAACCTACCCTACTGAGAGTTAGTAGACATGTAGTTGCAAAGTTACTTATAGTTAGTAGAATGTCTAAAGTGGACTATCAAAATAAAGTGTAACCATATAGCAAACATAAGCTCACAACACAACGCAATTAAGCGACAACACAATGGAAATGCTCCCTACCACTAGGGGGCAGTTGGTCTGCAGAAACGGGCAATTGTGCGCATGTCACGAGTATTCGTGGGCGCCGCTGTGCGGTCCAGTATTTCCAGGGTCGCGGTTTGCATCCGCGGGTAAAATTACAGAGCCGCGGGTTGAGGTTTTTTGGGCTACTTTTATAATGTACCATGGCCGCCTAAAGTGAAGATAGATCCTTATACTGATGTGTATAATAATACCTGAATATATGAATATACTACCTGAATATATATACCAGATTCAAGATGGCGCCTCTGTGTTTGGTACGCCGTCTGCTGCTCTGAGTATTTATGTTTTTATCTATTTTTATCACTGGCTGTAAATTAACTTGTAATTTGACAAGCAGATAAGTATGTTTTTATTATATCAGGCTTCTCTCCAAAGTGAAGTTGTTTCTATCATTAAAGAAGCTTGAAATCGCAATAAACGCATTTGTTACATTTAGGCTTGACTACTGTAATTCTCTGTATGCTGGTGTTCCTCAGTCCTGTGTCTCTCTTCTGCAGTTAGTCTAGAACACAGCAGCTCGGCTTCTTACTGGAAAGCGCAAATATGAGAGTATTACACCGGTTTTAATCTCACTTCATTGGCTTCAATTGATTTAAAAATTCTACTATTTGTTTTTAAATCTCTTCACAATCTGGCCCCACTGTACTTAACTGAGTTGTTACAGCCACATACTTTCTCGAGATCGCTCAGATCTACTAATTCTGACCTGCTGCATGTTCCTAGGGCAGGGCTAAAAACGAGAGGTGACCGTACCTTTTCTGTTGTCTGTCCAAAACTTTGGAATAGTCTCCCCTCTCACATCATAACTGCCCCAACCTTGTCTGTTTTTAAATCCACTCTAAATACCTATTTTTTCTTGCTGGCATTTGATATCTCATGACAAATTGCCTCTGACCTTGTTCTTAGGAATGCCACACATGTTTACAGCTTGTGTATATTCTGTGAATATTTAAGTATGATTTTCTTCTTCTTCTTCTTTGTTGCTGTGTTTTAATTTGCCTATTGTTTTATAGTGTTGTAAAGCACTTTAGTCAACTCCGGTTGTTTTGAAAACGGTGCTATATAAATCAAATTGTATTGTTTTGCATTGTATATAACTGGCAACTTAAGAACAGAGAGAAGGATGTCGCAAACTATTACATGACATGAGTTTCACCCACAGCATAAGATGTTAAGGCTTTTACACTGCAGAAATACACACGACAACAGCCAGTCAAAGCATGCTTGTCTCTTATAAGGCTGCATGTGCCGCGTGTCTCTGTTTATATGAATAGCATATTTTTTCTACTAGACAAACTCAAACACACGTGAAGCTCACGGTGATTTCACTGTCGCACTTTATCAACAGTATTATATCCAGAGCCAAAACATATCAAAACATTCAGTGAAAACATGTTCATTTAAAAATCAATTACACATATTAAGATCAATTTTGTGGTGTCTCGAGGAAGTATCAGTGTTTCACTGCCAACACTTCCCCCTAGTGGTCGTGTGTTGTGAGCTTATGTTTGCTTTTTTAATTTCGGTTTGTTGTGCACTACTGGGCCACGGTAAGTTGCACGCATTTCACAACGCATTCATCAACACTTTGTCAGTTGCAAGATGGTACAAGTGTCGCAAGCATTTTGTGGAACTGTGCACATGCTGTAGAGTTTGCCTCACAAAAGGCTTCAGTTGCAACTGCATCCTTGCAGATACCTCCTTGATGTTGTCAGTTTGCTAAATTGGGGCAAAACTACCAGGATATGTTATGGATAGTTTATGCTATGGATGTGCAGTCCATGTAAGCTGCGAATGCTCTGAATACCAAGCTTTTTAAGAGCATGAGTTCAGGGAACTGGCTAAATATTAACATTACTATTCCCTTGTCATTTGAGAGCAACATAAGGCTCATGTAATAAAATGTTGGGAATACGTGTGTAACTGTCCATAAATTATTTATTTGCCAAATGACGGTAGATTTCTGTGAATTTGTGTTATTTATGAAGGGATTCAGGTGAGCAGATTCACAACAGCTGTGGCGCCTGTGTTCCATTGCTATGGATTATCCTCATTGTTCTGCATTCTCATAGGTTTCTTAGCATGATTTCACATTTAAGGAAAGCTGTCTGCAAATTGCTCGCCCAAGTGGAAAAATGTGCTGTTGCTTCCAGATCTTGATTACCGAAAACTAGTGTTTAAACCCGAATTCTGGAAATGTTGGGACGTTTTTTAAATTTGAATAAAATAAAAGCAAAAAGACTTTCAAACCACATGAGCCACTATTTTATTCACAATAGAACATAGACAACATAACAAATGTTTAAACTGAGAAATGTTACACTTTTATCCACTAAATGAGCTCATTTCAAATGTGATGCCTGCTACAGGTCTCAAAAAAGTTGGCACGGGGGCAACAAAGGGCTGATAAAGCAAGACATTTTGAAAAGATTCAGCTGGGAGAACATCTAGCAAATAATTAAGTTAATTGACCTCAGGTGTCACATGCTGTAACATGAATAGCTATAAAAAGGATGTCTTAGAGAGGCAGAGTCTCTCAGAAGTAAAGATGGGCAGAGGCTCTCCAATCTGTGAAAGAGTGCGTAAAAAGATGTGGAATACTTTAAAAACAACGTTCCTCAATGTCAAATTGCAAAGGCTTTGCAAATCTCATCATCTATAGTGCATAACATCATCAAAAGAAACTGGAGAAATCTCTGTGTGTAAGGGACAAGGCTGAAGACCTTTGCTGGATGCCCATGGTCTTCAGGCCCTCAGACGACACTGCATCACAAATCTGCACGATTCTGTCATTGATATTACTAAATGGGCCCAGGAATACTTCCAGAAACCACTGTCGGTAAACACAATCTGCAGACGCCAACTAAAGCTCTATCATGCAAAAAGGAAGCCATATGTGAACATGGTCCAGAAGTGCCGTCGTGTCCTGTGGGCCAAGGCTCATTTAAGATGGACTGTTTCAAAGTGGAAAAGTGTTCTATGGTCAGACGAGTCCAAATTTGACATTCTTGTAGGAAATCACAGACGCTGTGTCCTACGGGCTAAAGAGGAGGGAGACCTTCCAGCATGTTATCAGCGTTCAGTTCAAAAGCCAGCATCTCTGATGGTATGGGGGTGCATAAGTGCATAAGTGTTTTGGAAGGCACTATGAATGCAGAAAGGTATATAAAGGTTTTAGAGCAACATATGCACCCCTCCAGAGGACGAGTATTTCAGCAGCAATGCAAAACCACATACTGCAGCTATTAGAACAGCATGGCTTCGTAGTAGAAGAGTTCGGGTGCTGAATTGGCCTACAGTCCAGATCTTTCACCTATAGAGAACATTTGGCGCATCATTAAACACAAAATACGTCAAAGACGACCATGAACTCTTCAGCAGCTGGAGACCTATATCAGGCAAAAATGGGACCAAATTCCAACACCAAAACTCCAGAAACTCATAACCTCGATGCCCAGTCGTCTTCAATCTGTTTTGAAAAGAAGAGGAGATGCTACACCATGATAAACATGCCCCCGTCCCAACTATTTTGAGACCTGAAGCAGGCATCAAATTCGAAATGAGCTCATTTTGTGCATAAAATTGTAAAATTTCTCAGTTTAAACATTTGTTATGTTATCTATGTTCTATTGTGAATAAAATATTGGCTCATGTGATTTGAAATTCTTTTAGTTTTCATTTTATTCAAATTTAAAATACGTCCCAACATTTGGGTTGTACATGAAGCAAAACTAACCATTTGTTTTTCTCTTGCATTTGGTGACATGTATAAATGTGTGTGTCTCAGAATTTGGGAATGCTTTGCCATTTAATAGATATTCCTGACAAAGGCCTGCTTTTATATCGACACTTTACACTTGGTGTTTCTTATTTGATGTCTCTTATAAATTAGATAGCATACCCAGGTAAAGAAGTCACCGCTCACCACTGGTTTATGGTTGTTCTACTTTTCTAAACCAGTCTACACTTTATCCAGCTCTGGCGGTCAAATCTTGTCTCTCTCTGTCTAGTTCTCCCAAAGGTCTCTCTCTCTGCTGTTCCCTCCGCTTCCCACTCCTCTCCGCTCACCCTCTCCTGCGACCTCAGTGGATTCTACCCTGACAACATGTCCATTCTCTGGATCCAGAATGGAAAGGTTCTTCCCAACCGTCCTTTGTCCGTCCAGAATGAGGAAGGGATGTACGGGAGACATCAGTATCACACCCTGAGTGCGGTGGAGAGAAGCAGAGGAGGAGAGGTGCAGTGTGTGGCCCAGCAGCCCAATGTGCAAGAACCTGCCTATGCAGCTATCAACCTCTCCGCCATTGACCCACGAGGTATTGGACATATGACTTCGCTTCTTATGTACAGTAATATAATGCTACACTATGCCAAGCTTTATTGTGCTTTATGACCCAGTCAGCATTGAGAACAGACTCAAAGGAAAGAGTCTGATTCAAGGGTGTCCAGTCCTGCTCCTGGAGGGCCACTTTCCTGCAGAGTTTAGTTCCAACACACCTAGCTGGAGGTTTCTAGTGATAAATCTGCCTCCAAAGGGCACTTTAGAGTGGGAACAGTCATGGCAGTCATATTGAATGGTTGTTCCAAACCAAAGTGTGTAAAACTGGGCACCTCAAACAGCCCCTCGAATGTGAAGGGTACACATGGTTCAGGTGTGTTTAATCAGGACTAGAGCTAAACCGTCCAGGAGCAGCACTGGACTCCTCTGGTCTACAGTGACTAGTGTTGTGTTTTAACCCTTGTGCATCAATAAAACAAGTTACACACAGGTCCATAGTGGACAAAAATATCCATGTCATAAAATGGTTATACAAATTTTAAGCTTGGGAGCACAGAGTTAAGTTTGGTCTCATTTTAAAGAGGACCCATGGCAGATTATTGCTGAAGTAAAAAAAGTTTAAAAAGTGAAACCAAAAAAAAGTTGATTTTTGATGATGATATGATTTATGAACAATATTTTATATAAAAATATATATTTTATGAAACATGTTGAACTCTAAACCTGCTAGAAAATCAAAGCCATAAATCTAAACAAGTTGTGTTCCAAATTTGAGGTTGATATCTCAAATAATTAGCTTTCAGTAAGATTTTGTTTGGGCGCAGTACCAAATGTTCCCCATTAGATGCAGCAAAACTCCGCTGGTGCACACAGTGCTTGGATTTGTAATTTACAGTAGAGTTTATCTCTCAAAAATTACAAGAACACACACATTTGTTTTTAAGACACACATACAAACCACACTCTGACATCTATACCAACACACCCACACAATTATAGCTGCATTATTTTCCAATTGTCTCTATAATACGCAGAAGCAGAAAACAGGAATAAAGTGAGTATTTGCTTTATAGACCAAACCTGAACATCTGGTAAAAAATAGTTAAAAAAATATATTTTAAAGTCTTGCCAACAGAATGAAAGCCTATTAACAAAAATGGCATCATTTTACAGTTAAATGGCACTGCGATTAAAAATAGCAGTTTTAATGGGTTTCAATGGGGACATTTTTGTCCAAAAGGTCCTGAGAGGAAGTATTTTTTGTACCGAGTGCAAAACAGATTTATTAAAGGAAATGGGGGTGAAATAGTAAAATTCCAATAAAAATACACACCTGAGCCAAAATTTATGCAGCTGCCAATAAATAGCAAAAAAACTGAAAAGGACAGAAATGTCCAAAAGGTTGCACAAGGGTTAAATGGATTAAAGGTAAAGTGTGTGAAATAGTGTAGAAATAGGTATATAGCTAGAGGTGGAGTTCTTATTAATTTTACTGCTCTCATCTCTTTCAGCGCAAAACCCAGGCCTGAATAAGTCAGCCAAGGCTTCGGTAGCAATGATGATCATTTCACTCACGCTGGTTCTTTTGCTTTGCTTTGGATTTTCTTGGAAAAGAAGGGATGGTAAGTCTGGTAATACACCAGTTACTTAAGATACAAGCAGAAGGCTTTCCGTTAGCAGCCCCATTCATCTCAATGGGACTCGTTTCATCCCTGAAAGAATGGGATGTAAATGCATCCATATTTGCTGTTCCAAAACATTTGAGCCAATCAACTGAGCTGTAAATGTGACTCGCCACTCTATATATAAGCGATAAATCAAGTTTTTCTTTGTTAGCATGGCCCTGCTCATGATAGCCCTGGTGGTAGATGCTGTAACTGCATGATTCTGGGACAGAAAGCATCTTTCTCCATTGGTGTGCATCCAAAAGAACCTGATGAAATAACATGCCTAGAAAGCCACAAAGAAATTGCAAATCTTTTAAAATTATAGACGTTTTTAAACATTTACTTACCGTCTAGTTGTTCCAAACCTATATGAACTTCTTTCATCACTCACACACACACACACACACACACACACACACACACACATGTTGTGTTTCCATGTTTTATGGGGACTCTCCATAAGCGTAATGGTTTTTATACTGTAAAACTGTATTTTTTATCACTCTACACCAACCCTAAACCTAAACCTACCTCTTACAGGAAACTTTCTGCATTTTTAGATATTCAAAAAACTTAATTCTGTACGATTTATTAGCTTGCTTCCTCTTGGGGACCTAAAAATGTCCCCACAAAGTCAAAATTTACTGGTATTACTATCCTTGTGGGGATACACACACAAACACACACTCACTCACATATTGAAGAATGTTGGAAACCAAGCAGTTTCTGGTCCCTATTGTTTTCCGTAGTGTTTTTTTTTTTACTATGGAGGTCAATGGCTACCAGCAACTGTCTGGTTTCCCACAGTCTTCAAATGATCTTTTTTGTTCAACAGAAGAAAGAAGCTCAGTGAGGGTGAGTAAATGATGGCAGAGTTTTTGGGTGAACTGTTAATGTCACAGCTCAGGGCAGCTGCTAATTGAACACTGAATGAACAGCTGAATGAACACACTCACATCTCTTTTCCTCAGAGAAGCTGAAGTCTCTGAACGTCTCGGCGATCGTTCTGCCCCCCCGGGTGGTTGTGGGTAAGAAAGGCAGAGTCACCATCAGTGTGGAAGGGAGGTTGGCAGAGAGAGTACAGACCACGTGGTTTCTTAATGATGTTCCCATCACAGACACTGCATACAGAGGTATCAGTCAGCTAATGTCAATAATTAATAGTCAACATCAGTCAATCATTCACCTTCAACCTTTACTAGTTTACTGTAGGCGAATTACAGTTTATCATGCAAATCTAATGACGCATAACTTGATTGTGGACAAATTAATTTTGTGCAATGTGTGATGAACACATGATCCGGAGCTAGTCGACACAGACTAATGAATAACTAGTTATATTACTTTATTGATGTTTGAAATTGACATTAAATGCATTGTTTCTGCACTATTTTCATGAAGGGACAAATGCAAATGATATTAAAGTTACAGATCTAGTAGATATGAAAGTGGTGGTTTTGCACATGTGATCTTTCTTACCTTATGCAAATTATTAACCAGTATGATCATAAATGTGTATGTTTCGCCCTTTCTCTCTTTCTCACTTCTCTCTTTCTCACACTGTCTCTCTCACAGAGAACAAATGCGGTCCTTTTTGCTCGGCAGCCTACGCTCCTCGCAGCTCTCGAGTGTCTGTGGTGTCGGAGAAAAGCTCTCTGCTGCCCTCTGCTGCCGCCTCTGGATACTACAAGCTGCACACTCAGATGTCTCCGCGCCCGTCCTCCAGCTCCGTGAAGCAGCTGTTCTCCTCCGTCACATTTATACCCCACCTGTCCATTCACAAGGGTGCAGTCTTCAAATGCCACATCTCGTATAAGGGCAAAGACAAGATTGTGGCCGAGAGAGTGTCGGACAAGTTTACTATTCTAGGTCAGAGATCACTCATGAATTATCTGCAGCTGGCTTTTCTCCTGTGACGCTAATAGGAGAATATTAGCCAGGTCTCATATTAGTATTATCACAGTTATAATTTTTGCATTAGATAGATCGTTCTCATGACAATTAATCACATTTTTAGACACTCTTTGTTTTGTAACTCCTATTATTCTAAAGGAAATTTAATAAATTATAGGCAGTGTAACAAATAAAAATATTATAAATATTTCTACAAAAATATAATATATTTAATTAAACATTTTTTGTTTTGCAATTCAGTTATGAGAAATGGATCCTAAATAAACTTCATTTTCATAAAGCAAAACATTTTTCAATTTAATAAAATATTGTGGTGTTTTTCTTTTTACATTACAATTATGAGAATTAGATTGAATTAAATATATATATGTGTGTGCGTGTGTGTGTGTATATATATATATATATATATATATACCGTATATATGCATATACATGTATATATGTGTATGTATGTATATCCAAAAATATTTAAGCAAAATATAATTATTACATTTCATAAAATGTTGTTTTTTATGCCCTAGCTATAAGAACCTGATTTAAAAAACTTTATGGTCCTAAAATAACCTTCATTTTCATAAGCAAAGCATCATTTGTTTTTTTAGCGTCTGTATTTTCGAGTGAAACTCGACCCAGAAATGTTGAGGTGAGGTTTGGTGACCCTATCGCTTGCACCTGCTGGTTCCTGTTTCTAGATTTGTGTTCTCCTTTAGCATGTAAAGTAAGATTCATGTTTTGATCTATTTCATTTCATCATGTTTACAAGTCAGTGTTGTTGTTTTTTGTTTTTTAGCACCACCTGAAGTTTCAGAGATCCAGTTCTCAGAGCCAAATGAGGAAGGAGGTACAGTATGACAAACAGTGCACACATTAAAATAGTGCAAATTCAATTTATTCAAGAGTGCTATTAGTATACTTCTTTTAAACTAAAAATAGGAAAGTATACTTTGTTTACTTTTTATGTACTTTTTAGAAATGGGCTTTATGTAGTTCTCAAAAAATGACATTTAAGTATACTTGACATACTTAGAAAAAGTCTAAATATATTTGAGCTATACTTGTGCTCATTGTTATACGGTAGGGGGCGCTAGAACACATCTACTGTACAGAATTACCACAAAACACAAGTGAAGAAGAAACTTGTATAATTCAAAATTATATTTTTTTATTTATGAAACTTACCCACATTCAAGTGTTTCAAAAAAAGAATGCATGAAACTAGAATAAAATGTGTTTGTTTACTCTGTTCTTTCTTTTGATGTTTTGTATGTTCAGATAATCATAACAAAATATATACAAATTAATACCTAAATAGGGACATAGTTAAAGTATGATGTAAAGTTCACTTAACGAGTATACTTGCAGTATAAAACTACTAAACTAGTAGACTATACTTCAAAGTGTACTAAAAATGCTACTACAAGTATTTAATTAGTAAACTATCAGTATATCTATAAGTTCACTTTTAGTATAGTTGCAGTACAAGCTAAAAACATTGATGTAAACTAGTCAAAGTTTACTACTGTTATACTTAAAGTGTACTTTTATATATTAGAAAGTGGGCCGATTTAGTCTCAAGGAGTATTGAAATAGTACACTTACAAGTACATACTAGTACACTGATATTTGTATACTTACTACATAAAGTATACTTAAAATAAACTTGAAGTATACTACTTTTTGGTAAGGGAATGCATCATTAGGCAAGGCAAGGCAGGTTTGTTTATATAGCACATTACATACACAATGGTAATTCAAAGTGCTGTACATGAAAGAAAGTAAAATAGTCATAAAAATATATAATAATATTGATCACAACAATAAAAATGAGGAATAAATAAAAAACATTTTTTACAAAAATATATATATATTTTTAATAATAATAATAAAAATAATCAATTAAAAATATCTATTCTCAAGCTTTGTTCAAACTCATTACAGAAGGTTTTCTCTCCCAGGCGTTGTGACCATGACGGCCCACGCCTCTGGCTTTCATCCGGACATCATCACCTTCCGCTGGTTCTGTGAGGGCGGCGAGCTGAGCCCCGTGTCTGTCCCGCAGGCGCTGGCGGCCCCTCGGCCGGACCCTGCAGGCTTCTTCTCGGCCCTGAGTCAGTGCAGGCTCCCCGCCGCGGAGCTGGAGCGAGGAGAGACCCGGGTGTGGGTCAGCGTCCACCACACGGCCCTCAAACAGCCCCTCACTCGCCAGACCAGAGGTGATCTTGTGAATCAGATAAAGCGCATTAGTGCATTAGTACTCTTGGTGCTGGAGGTATTTTTCCATTCATTTTTCCCATAGGGATTTAAAAAAAGCCTTCATTAGAATGTTATAAGCAATGAACATGGGCCCCATAGCACCCCATAAAAAAATGAAATAAAATAAAAAACATTTGACTCTTTACACATGCATAAATACTGCAATGCAATAACGTGATTTGCAGTCGCACGTAATGTCAGCATTTTATTTAAAAAATGGATTGGTTCCTTGTCGCAATTATTCCTGCTCCAGGCTAAAGATTTGTATAGTCAACTAGTCAGTTTATATTAAATTGATTAGTATAATAACCTACTAAACCATCCTTTAATATAGGCGTTTAGGCGTATTATTCCGCACTCAAACGCACGCATAAAGGTCTCTGCACACAAAGCTTGCCGCAAAACACCGGCTAAAGTAATGATTATGAATGCATCGGGGGAAAAAGAAGACATTTTAATTATTTATTAATAAACTAGTGCTTTCTCAGACTCGCCGTCTCCACAGTGGACGTGCCTTTAATAGAGAAATGCACCTATACGGACTACATACTCAGAACATGAACTGGTTTTCAAGCTTTCTGCAGATGTATTTCTTATGTCTGTGAGCTGGTTCATTGTTGTGACGCGCTCCATTCACGAAGACTGCGTGAGACGACAGAAAGCACATCCAAAAACGACGGGAGTATAAGCTCTTTCGGCAGGAAATTTTTTTTTATAATGATTGCATGCGCGCCCCCATGTCATACAGTAGACTAAGCGCGATAATACTCCCACATTCCTCAAACATTTGAAATGCGCCTATATGGCGATTTTATTATTCATATATAAAAAATAATAATAATAACAACCTGTTTTGGTCAAATTTACTGACCAAATTGCCCAGCTCCCCGTCATTGATCTAGCACCCCCTCAGCACCTGCATTCAATATTCTCTGGCGACGTGAATCACAACAGTACAAACTTTGATTTGAAGCAAAAAAAAGTTGTTGAAAATTGGACAAAAAGACAAAAGTAGAAGAATGTGAACTTAACAGCTTTATAGAGGGAAAGAACTGCAATCTCATGACCTTTACATTTAATCGTTTAGGACGGACGTACAATAGAAGCAATCAAACCAACAAGAAAGCAACAATATATAAGTGCTGTGATATAAGTACTTATAGTACAAGTATCAATGTTTATTTTTTTCATAATAAAAAAAGAATAAAACGTAGATGGAATAGAAATAGAATAGAGTGCTGAATGAAGTGCTGTGAATAACATAATTGGATTAAAAACAATAATTTGGATTAAATACATAATTTGTGGTGCTTTATGAAGGGAACAATCACTGCGAGCTCTTTTGGAGCAGTTTGCTCTACGACTCTCTGATTGGCGGAGAGTTCTTTGCAGAATCATGGGTAATGTAGTTTTTACCAGGAGTTATGCTGTTAAACACAATTCTGTGGACTGATGGCTTCAACAGAGGCATATACCATCGATTAATAACCTCAGAGCTCACAGTAGATCAGTCTTTAAAGGTTATCTTAATAAAATCAAGTTTTGCTTCCGGAACTCGACTCTATCAAAATATCAAACTATTATTTCTGCAGTATATACTGTACGTTGCACAGTATGAACATTTTCTAGAATAGCAAAAATGACCTACTGCATTGACCAAAATGTGCTAAATATTGCATCCCAGTGCATTGCTCAACTTCTACTTCTACTTAATGGATATCAGTCACAAAAACTAATTTTTTTATTCATTATTTTAACAGAATGCTAAGAATTGAGACATTTAAACACAAAACTAGATGAAAGCATGCAAAACACCCATAATGCTGCTGCTTTCTGTTAATGTGTAAAGTACACCATACTTTAGCTACAGTGCTCTCAGGTAAAGCAATATATCCTATATGACAAATCTCAGCTGCTTTTATATACATTTTTTTTTCATTTCATCACAAAGTGCAACTATATTATCGCCCAGCACTTTATATAAAGTTGGATATATAAGTATCTCCAAGTTCATCCGCATTGTTAGATCATGCCTCCACGCCAGATAATAAAGATCCAGCCCCGGATGCCAGATACTGTCAGAAAATATCAGTTAACAGAACAACTAGTCAGCAGTCTGGTACCCAAAATATTATATTATAGTCCAGGGGTCCTCAAGTTCAGAGGCCAAGCGGGCCGCATTTAAACTACACACGATGCGAAGGGCCACAAATTACAATTTGCATCATCAGACATTATTTAAGACAATATTTGCAGATTTACTGATTTAGAAATACAGTTTATTACTTATCTAAGTCTTGCTTGTCCTTGTCCTATTTAAAATAAGACTGAGCATGAAAATATATTTTTTTAAAAGAGTAAACATCTGGAACAAAAAATTGGATTAAAAGTTTGTTTTGCTATATTGAACAGAGTAATGAACAAACTAATACTAAAAACATTCTTGAGCAAACACAAAGTACTTTAGAAACAAGTATTATTTTTCATATTTATATTAACTATATTGTATCAATATTTTATTTTTAAAAATAGATATCACTATTCTCCTACCGTGATTCTGGAAAAACAAACAAACAAACAGACAACTAAACAAAATAACATGTAATTTACTAGTTTCTAGAAAAAATTGCTGCTGTCTATTTATAAAATACAATATTCAACGATTTGATAAAAAAGTTAAACAAATGATTCATAACTCATAACTTCATGACTTGCTCATAAAGACTTCACTTGTTTCATTCCTGAATGAATCAATGTTTTTTGAATGAATCTCAGTTTAAGTCACTTGTCTCCACCTGCTGGTGTTACGCTGTAACTGATACAATCTTTATTTGAAGCATCGTCACTTTCAAAAAGGTGATTTATTATATTTTGATCGCATCTGTAGACAGCAGTGTTTATATCTGAACTATAAACTTTTATTCCAGTACTTCTGTGATTATTTGAATGTTTGTAACACAGAAATAACGATACAAAAGACTTCATGTTTCATAACGTCTCTCTCTGGATCAGCGGCAGCGCGAACGTAACATTGTGATTTAAGGCTTTAATAGACATATGAATCCTGTCATTTATGAACAAGATTGCATGGGTGATTGAATCTGTTCACGATCTGACTATTTATTTAAATACCCAACAGTATACGACAATAAACATACGACGTGACAATATATGGTTTAGCCGTGTTCTTCAAGCCATCTCTGGTATTTTCATAATAATAAAGTATATTTATAATCCAATGATAATCGACATTGACTTTGCCGTATAGAATATATTATCTGCCTCGTTCTGTGACAAAAACCGCACATCAGCTCACAAAATGAAGTTATTTCAAACACTGGACTGATGTTGTGGAGTTAAATCATGTCCTCTTTTGTTGGACAACGCTTCTCTTTTAAGTTGTTTGGGGCGTGCAGCGCGTGGTTATAAAGCGCTTGCAGAGATCCAGCAGCTTTTACTACTGCCATTGTATAGGCTATATTTAATTTTTTTTTTTAAATCAAACTGCCTAATATTTTGAGCGCAATCTGTAATAAAAAAAAGACATTAATCTTCAGCATGACGCGGGCCACAAAATGAATGCAGACGGGCCGGATGCGGCCCACGGGCCGCCTGTTGAGTACCATCTATACTATTATGGAAGTTTATCACAATATGGTAAGTCTTGGAAACATTAATTTGTAGAAGAGAACTCTCACACCAATACAAGAATAGTTCAAAATCCGCCCATGCTCTGTTTCAGCATGTTATAACAGGTTTAGCTCCACCAATTCATCGGCATATTTAATAATGTGCCTGCCTGGATATTGACTTCTGCACCTGTCAGAGTATAGAATAAATAATAGAGGTGAAAGAATCCAGAATGTTCTCCATTTAATCATAATCTTTGAGATCTTCTGATCAGAAAATACAAAATCCAGCCCTTAGGAACGTCAGATACAGACAATAAATGTTCAGCTAAAAGAAGTGGTTGAATAGTATTAAATGTTGATGGAAAAAAAATCTATAAATAACCCAATGAGCATGATCTTACTCATGCATGACTCACTGTCAAATGATTTGGTTCCATAAACTACATTTTTAATGTAGCTCAAGCTCAATCACTGTGACAATGCTGGAAAATGCAACTTAAATAATAAATCAAATAAGAAAAAATATAGGCTACAACCAACTGTATTTAATGTATTGTGCCTTAATGACATTGTTTTAAGATATAAGAAAACATTTTAACATGTTTGCTACTTGAGCACTCAGTTCATCAGCAGCCTTTCTCTCTGGTTTTATGACAGTTGTACCTTTTATGGTTATTAGTAGAACATAAGAAAATTACAATCTAGAATTGCTCTTTAAAGGTCACCTATTATGCCCCTTTTTACAAGATGTAAAATAAGTCTCTCGTGTCCCCAGAGCGTATATGTGAAGTTTTAGCTCAGAATGCCCCACAAATAAATTGTTATAGCTTGTTAAAATTGCCACTTTTAGGGTATGAGCCAAAACGCGCTGTTTTGAGTATGTTGCTTTAAATGCAAATGAGCTGTTGCTCCCAGAGAAGAGGGCGGAGCTTCAAGTAAACACACTCCACTATTAATACAAACCTGTTATCTTTACAGAAAACTACTCTGTTTAAAAGCCAGTTATCTGATTATACTGTGCATAATAAATTTGCGTTTGTGAATTACATAGACAGGGAGAACGTGGGATAAAAATAACAACATAGCTGTCATAACAACATAAGTCCCACTTCTGATTATGAGCTCGACAACTTCAAGCGATCGACTCATGTTGCTTTCATATGCAACTTTTAACTACCACATTCATATTCACGATCATTCTGATAGCACTTGAAGACAGCATCAGTGAAAACACAGAGACAATGATAGCTTTAGCAATAAGCCTTACAGAGTGACAAGAAGCTCTTTCAGAAAGACAACAAACGCGTGATACTTACTTTGTCTGGAGCTGATGTTCGCGCACGAAGCGTTGGTATTGATTCCTAAACATTCAGGGAATGTTACAGATTTTTTCCTGTGATATTTCCTTCGAAAATGAAATTTAAGCACAGTGTCCTCGGCTCAGATGGAGGGAATCTATGGAGACTCCTATGTTCATTAGTGCATCACACAACACAACACTTGTAAAGCCTCTTTGGTGCTGACAGTGTATATATCTCCAGCAGGGTTTGAAATTAACACCCGCCAAATGCGGGTAAAAATCAGCTGTGGCGGGTAACACTGTCAAATCACTAGCCAATTTGGCAGTTACGTTTCGTAAGTTATGTTCACTCATTAATTTCTAGGGGAAGTTCATGCAAACCAAATCTGTGCAGGTTTAGTGCAAACACTGAACTCGTGAGACATCATGACATTATGGAGTATACTGCAAAAACCAAATAAAACACCTGCACAGTGCACGCATACACGACTACGTGATGACGTCTGGTTAGACTGACGTTTTTTCTTTGAAAATCAGCATGGTTACGTGATATTGATTTTATACAACGGTTCAATAAATAATAAGTTAATATGAAGAGACTTACGTTTTAGACACCATATTGCCTGTTTTTACTCTATTTCACCACAAAAATAATTCCAAACACAGCCACAACACTTTTATTTGTGTCTCTGAGCAACATGACGATATGATTCGTTCCTGAATGAATCAACTGTTTAAATGATTCGGTTCAATCGCAGTGACTCACTTATTAACAGTGACTTGATGCCACCTACTGGCGGGGTTAGTTTCACACTTAAAGTCCCTTTTCATTTTTTAAATAATTTCAAATATCAGTATTCAACATTTCATGTTTAAAATATCAAAACATTATTTATGCATCTGTAACTGCAGGTTAAAGCATTCCATGTCCCTCTGAGCTGCATTAAACTGTGTAAATACATCTAAATGCCACTTCATATGCAACTTCTGCAAAGATTAATCTGTGTTCATTGTGCCACAGGAACACTGTGGCTCAGTGGTAGAGCATTGCGTTAGCAGCACAAAAGGTCGTGGGTTCAATTCCCAGGGAACACACATACTGATAAAAAAAAAAAATGTATAGCCTGAATGCACTGTAAGTCACTTTGGATAAAAGCGTCTGCTAAATGTGAATGTGAAATGTAATTTTGTTGATACTGATTTCATTTGTTTAGTAACAGCCTAAATGTCTTATTATTATAATTGACTGATTAAACGTACGAATTTGACTTGAGATGATGCACATGTATCTAAAGTGCACTTTTAGGGAAAAAAAGGCTTTATAAAAGGTAAAAATGCCCATAAAATCAATTTAAACTTATTGGAAAAGATTAATTTCTATCACTGCTATGAACTGACCACACAGAATATGAAGATTATCAAAAACTTTAGGAGTCAGCTGTCCACGGTCCTTAAGATATCAGCACAATAATACACTCAGCAAAATATCGTTTAGCTAATTATCTTTATCAATAAAATCCCAGAAAATATTGAGATATTATTTTGTCAATATCGCACACCTGTAGTACTGACACAAAATGATTTGAAACCGTTGCTTTGTCACATCCAGTGTAGACAGCCTCAATGTTTTTATTTATTTATTTTGGCTAGTAGAAGTTATGAATGGCCGGTAACTTAAAAAATTAGTAGCCAAATTGGCTGGTGAGTGAAAAAGTTCATTTCAATCCCTGACCTCCAGTAATGGCAGACCGCAGCTTCTCACTCGGGGTTAAGGCTAGAAGGGATACGTATGGCGCTGCTGCACATGCGCACATCAATACAGCGTAATTTTTGTCACACTGTACAACAATAGTTACTATTTTTTCATTCCTGTAAGGGGTAGGTTTAGGGTTGGGGTAGGTGTAGACGTTAATAAAACACAATCTAATAGGTATACAATTCATTTCATTGTTAATTTCCGGTCGGAGCTGTATCCCTTCTAGCGACAACCCTCACTCAGGTCTGTTTATGCTAATAAGGCAGAGAGCGTCACAAATGGACACGACTTGTTCCCCTCGGTGACGTGAACAGAGGGAGAATCTGAAACAGCTCGTTTGGAGAGACTCTTCATGATTTATTGGTTTTATTAAAAAATGAGTTGGTGGATTTTTAACATTATAAGCTGGTTGTTTTCACACACTGCGGCCACACAACTGTGTTCAAATAGCTTATAAAAGTGATTTCTGCATAATAGGTCCCCTTTAAAGCATTAAAATCACTTAAAAGTTAAAATCTCAAAATTAAAAATTTAAATAAATAATTAAAAACAGACTACATTTTAACTGGTAAGAGGAACACACATGAACTCATTTGAGCTTAATAACTGGGACTGTATTAGATTACCCCAATATAGTCCCTTTACAGTTACTGCTATCGTATAAATACAATTATATGTCAGTTTAAAATTCTACATGTCACATTTAATGTCCAAAAACAAATATTTTAACAATGCATAAAGCCTATTTCACTCAGAATTATTGCGCTCCATCTGTTTAGTGCACATCAGCGCTCGTTCACTCCTGACAGCAAATTTGATATATTTGCATGACTTTCTAACATTTACAGATGAAGAATATCAGTTATGCACTGATGAAATCACAACAGCTCAAATGCATTAAACAGCCCAAATATATCTGCTGTTTGCCGCGGTGGATCGATCTGATCCATGATCAACATTAAGAGCTGCTAAAGAGCAAGCGTGCACATCAAACTATCTCGACTCACTGAACCTGGATCAAATTAGTGAGATTGTGTGAACTTAAATCTCTTTTATGAAACATTCACATGTTTGTATGTGAAATGTAAGAGTGTCAGAGGGGCAAACTGTAGCGGATCAATTAACTGACGAGCAGTGTTGGGGTAACACATTACAAGTAACGCGAGTTACGGAATAATATTACTTTTTTCAAGTAACTAGTAAAGTAACGCATTACTTTTTAATTTACAAGAAAATATCTGAGTTACTTTTTCAAAAAAGTTATGCCAGTTACTTTTTCCCATTTAATTGACTGACAGTGCGCTGTGTGAACATGTTACTGTAGTTCTAAATGTGAACATGCATTAATTCATCTCACTCACAAAAGTCAGAATATGACGCAAACCTGCAATAGTTAAATATGTTAAATAACACAAATGTATCTAATCCCATTTTATTAACCGATGTCTTTGCTGCTGACCTTTGATGATCCAGTTAAACCATACTAATAAGCAAAAATGACTTTAGATAAACTAACAATTGTTTCATTGTTTTTTAATTGCTGAAGAGTGAACCTTGTTCTACTGAGTTCTACTCTACACACGTGAATTTAATTGAGGTTTATTCATTACACTTTTATGGTGTGAAAGCGCTTTACATTTGCTATAATTACAACTTCTTGTATTAAAAACAATCAAGCCCTGCTCATATTTAAAAAGTAACGCAACGCATTACTTTCCATAAAAAGTAGCTAAGTAATGTAATTAGTTACTTTTTTACGGAGTAACACAACTGTAACACATTACTTTTAAAAGTAACTTTCCCCAACACTGCTGACGAGTATACTCTATAATCCAAGGTTTAATAATTCTCTCAAAACACTTCATTAATAATGATATTAAAGAAATCGTTCATTTGTCATGCATTGGTCTTTTTAGTAATGGGTACAATGATGGATTTTGTTCCACGCTGCAGGTTTTCTCTGTAATTTCACAAATCCTCAAAACTCTCGCACTCACTTAAGACTTTTATTTTGTTGAGTAATTTGCAAAATACTCAAAACTGAGGCTTTATCAATCTGCAGATATATATTTTTAAACTAGAGTGAAAATCCATACACCTATATCATCTTGTGTATCACATCGCCTAAAACACATTGCTATATATGTATTTTCTGACTCAGCCAAATTAATTTATGTTGGTTATATATTTAGATCCACAAATTATATATTTAGCAAATCTCTACTGCTTGATTGCTTTTATCGTCATAATATGTAAACTTTATCATCTGCTAAATATGACTGTAAGGCATGAAGATATTAAATTATTGCAAATACTAAGATCAAGATATTCTGTAAAGCTGCTGTGAAACAAAGTAAATTGTGAAAAGTGTTATAAAATAAATCTGACTTGATTTTATAGGTATATAATACAGCACGATATGCAGTAAGCAGCCAAAAATAGGCTGTGAATTCATTAAGAAGATCAGATAACTGTCTTTGTTTCGTAGGGTTCATAAAACAGCCCTCGGTTTCAGAGATCGTCTGCTCTGAGGAGCGTCCGGTGAGCTTGGCCTGCGACGTCACAGGCTTCTATCCTCCGGACGTCTCTGTCCGATGGCTGTGTGTGGATGAGAGAGAGAGAGAGAGAGAGGAGGACAGCGAGCGGGAAATCACAGACGGAGCGGAGCTCTGGGGCCCTTTGCTAACTCTGCCCAGGACCTTTCGAGCAAAAGCCTTACTGAAGGATCTGCGAGAGACGGAGAGAGGAGCTGAGATCGTGTGCAGAGTGATGCACTGCTCCCTGCTGAAGCCCATCCACAGAGTCTGGAGAAACACTCATACCAGTAAACAACAACAGATTTATCTTTTTATTTATTTATTTATTTTTTGTATTTTTATTTATTTATTTATTTATTTATTTATTTATTTATTTATTTATTTATTATTTATTATTTATTATTTATTTATTTATTTATTTATTTATTCATTCATTCGTTCATTTATTTATATTTATTTATATTTATTTATTTATTTATTTATTTATTTATATTTATTTATTTATTTATTTTTTTTATTCATTTATTCATTTATTTATATTTATTCTTTTATTTTATTAATTTTTATTTCTTTATTGTTTTTTATTTATATTTATATTTATTTATTCATTTATTTTTTATTTATTTATTTATATTTGTATTTATATTTATATTTATATTATTTATATTTATATTTACTTATTCATTTATTTATATTTATTTATTTATTTAATTGTGTTTATTTATTTATTTATTCATTTATTTATTTATTTATATTTTTTTATTTTTTTATTTATTTTTATTTTTTATTTATTTATTTATTTTATTTATGTATTTATTTATTTATTTTATTTAATTAATTGTACTTTATTTATTTTATTTTATTTTGAAAGAAGTCTATTCTGCTCACCAAGCCTGCATTTATTTGATCAAAACTACAGTAAAAACTGTGAAATATTATTACAGTTTAAAAGAACTGTTTTACATCTGAATATCTGTTAAACTGTAATTTATTTCTGTGATCAAAGCTGTATTTTCAGCATCATTACTGCAGTCTTCAGTGTCACATGATCTTCAGAAATCATAATAATATGCTGATTTATGCTCAAGAAACATTTATGATTATTATCAATGTTCAAAACAGCTTTTGCTGCTTAAAATTTGCACAAAGGACTCTTTGATGTATAGAAATATGAAATACAAAAGAACTGAATTTATAATATTAATTATATAGCATATTATAATATTGAAATGGAGCATTTATTTAAAATAGACAAAAATTTAAAATAGTTTAACATTATATCTTTACTGTCATTTTTGATCAATTTAATGCATCCTTGCAGAATAAAACTATTAATTCTTTCAAATATTGTACAGATCCCAAACATTAGTACAGTAGTCTATAAATATTTAACTCTCCATCATTACCAAGAAAGAAACAAGGATGTTTCTAATTTAACATAGAAATTTAAATGCATATCCTACTATGTAGAGGTGCATTGATTTATGTTACTTGCATTTTTTAGTCTATTATGACGAAGTTTATGCCAATCCTGTGTCTGTGTCACTTTCTAATAATCAGACGTTCTCCTCATGGATGTTAAAACAGAGGAAGCTGATCAAACATTAACAAGCCAAACCATATCTAGAGACCATGATATCATAGAGACGTATGTTTTTGTGCTTATTTGACGCAATCTTGTTTCTCAGTGGCTCCCTCCATCCCTCCTTCTCTGACGGTTCGCTGGAGCAGAGATGGATTGGGAATATTCTCCGTTCTCCTCTCTGGAGGAAAACCCTCGGCTGAAGTTCTCTGGGCTGCTGGAGGCACAACCGTCTCCAAGCTCTTGTCCAGAGAGACGGAGAGAGAAGACGGAGAGCTCAAGAGCGTCTGTGTTGTGCTGAGATCTACAGGAGGACAGGAGAGAGCAGGTCATGTGCGCGGTACGTATGCCATACGATGAAGAGCAGACTGGATATAACACAACATCTAATAATGAGAGCAACCCTCGGGCTTACTCTACAGGAACCAGTGTGGACTGTGAGAAGATGAATGAAGGTGTGGATGGACTGAAGTCAGTAGGAGAGGACAAACAGCGTATGGAGGAGGAGGATCCGTTCTATATAAACACTGTGAGACTGAGGAAGGAGAAGAAAGAGCGTCTGAGAGTTACTGTGGAAATTACCCATAATGCACTGAGACTGCCTGCGTACCTCACCTGGACAGGTACATAATGTGCATGTGCATGTGTAAACTTAGTCATTCACTAGATAATTATATTCAAACTACAATTCAAATACTAAATACACTGAAAAAAAGTATGTGTATTAATCGTAATTAATCGCATCCGAAATAAAAGTTTTTGTTTACGTAATATATGTACTGTATATATTTATTATGTATATATAAATACACACACACACACATGCATGCATCTATATATTTAAGAAAAATGTTACGTTCACATATTTACATATGATATAATTTATATGAATATAAATGTAAATATTTTTTTAAATATATGCTGTATGTGTGTGTATTTATCTTTATTTATTTATATAGCACTGTATAAATACAACTAAGTTGCCCTATTTATATATACATAGTACACACACACATATATTATGTAAACAAAACTTTTATTCTGGATGCAATTAATCGTTTGACAGCACTAGTAGAAACTAACTGATAGTAAATTTCAGTAATAAAACAGCAAGTAAATAATTGAATTAAACATGAAGTTTGGAAACAGAAATAGTGTTTCCTTGTGTAACATATACAGCCTTAAAATACAATACTGTTGATAATGAAGTACACTCACATGAGATTAGACTACAATGAGTGACCTAGATTAGAAGATGAAGTGTACTTCTCACTTTTGTGTTTTGCAGAGGAAGCCTCGTCTTGATGCATCAGCTCTTTAATAATCTACAAGAAACTTTACACTTAAGTTTTACTGTTTTATTTATTTTAAAGTTTTATTCTTTAACTACTAATCATATGATGCATGAAACACAATATTATAGTATTCACTTCACTCTTTTGAATTGCATGTCATCAATGTTAATTAAATAAACTCTTTAAAGCTGTCATGTGTGTTTGTTTAACACTAGTATGTGAGAAAGTCAGCCACAGTGACTAATTTAGTCCAGAGGCACTAAGCATGTCAAACCACAACACATTCAGACGTGCAAATCAAGCCTTTTTATTGAGCCATCACTTCAAATGCTTTAGTTTCCTACCATAAACAATATCATATCTGGCTAATCTTATAATCTGCTACTCTTTCATATGTTGCAATATCTTGAGGGAAGTTGCAGCAGTAAGTGTTGCGGCTGAAAACTATGGCTGTGTTTTAAATCCCAGTGAGATTTCTGTCCAGACAGCAGGTTTTCATGCACAAACATTAAACAAACAAAAAGCTGTTTTCTCTCACGATGTCGATCCAGAAATGCTGCACACGTAACAGTGGTGCAGATACAAGCCCGATGCTGTCTTTTGAGATAGTTCACTAGGTTTTGACACACAGCCTGTGTAATTTAGAGAAGTGTACTCCGAAACGATGTGTGGTTGAACATGACAGGTCCGATGACTCTATGCTTTCCTCACCACAAACCAGCTCTGTGCGAGAGTTAGTGCTGCTTCACACAGCGCGTCTTCCTCATTCACACACACACACACACATACACGAGCGGGCGCGCACACACACACACACACACACACACATACACGAGCGGGCGCGCACACACGAACACACACACACACACACACACACGAACGAGCGTGCGCGCACACACACACACACACACACACACGAACGAACGAGCGCGCGCACACACACACACACACACACACACGCACTCTCTCACACAGGCGCGCGCACACGCACTCACGCACACACACACGCACTCTCTCACACAGGGCGCGCACACACACACACACACACACGAACGAGCGCGCGCGCGCACACACACACACACACACACACACGCACACGCACACACGCACACGCACACGCACTCTCTCACACAGGCGCGCGCACACGCACTCACGCACACACACACACACGAACACAGCGACCAACAGCACTCAATATAACCTCGCTAGAGGACTTACAAGAAAGAAGCAGAAGTGCTTGTAATGCTCTGAAACCCGTCGCCCCCGAACTTCGCAGCAACCTCATTAATAATCAGCAGTTAATCACTTTTCATTAATCGGTTATGGATCCGCCTGAAAACTCGGTGAACCGCATTGGTCGCACTATTTGGACCGTTTGGGTGAGTAAATGCTGCTCTTTTACAGCACTGATGAAGTTGTGATACTAATTAGTTTGCATGTGTTATGCCAGTTATATATTGCATAGCTTGACTAGTCCTTGGATGTGACCCAAATCCAGTCATAAGAGTCCATTTAAATCAGCTTTCCATTGATGTATGTTTGTTATGATAGGACAATATTTGTAAATCTGGAATCTGAGGGTGCAAAGAAATCTAAATATTGAGAAAATCACCTTTAAAGTTGTTCAAATGAAGTCTTAGCAATGCATATTACTAATCAAAAATTAAGTTGTGATATATTTATGGTACAAAATATCTTCATGGATCATGATCTTAATATCCTAATGATTTTTGGCATTAATGAAAAATGTATAATTTTGACTCATACAATGTATTGTTGGCTATTGCTACAAATATACCTGTGTTACTGATGACTGCTTCTGTGCTGCAGGTGTCTTGATGAAGTAAAGTCCTTCACTGACTCGTGTGCTCAATGTTTTGCTCGTACAGGGTTATCTGTCAGGGGCTGTTGCGAGATATCTCAGGCCGGAAGTCACCGCTGAAGGAAACCAAAGTGTTCGTGCCAGAACAGATGAGGAAAGTGCAGTGAACAAGATTGACAGAGAAGTAAAGACAAATAACAGCGACGATGTAAATGAGAGAGCAGAGGTCAAGTGTTCCCCGTCTAAAGTCAGAGCGGCTGCTTCTGTACAGTGGGACAACATCAAGAGTGACAATAATGATAAACTCACCACAAAAAAGCAAGCTTATAATTGTGCAGCGTGGTCCGCTGGGACAGAAACAGACGGAGAAGGACGCACGGCGGAGAAGGTTTCATCCGATGAGGTTCTGGCTGAAGAAGAACATGCAAACTGTGAGAGAGAAACCACACAAGAGGTCACTGGACAAACTGAACAGAAAGATGGTGACGATAAAGAAGAATGTGGCGAGAATCATGAGGTTGAGAAGTGTGCAGAGAAGAGAGAAGACGCAGACGACACAGATGCAATGATCCAGTCTGAGCAAGATAGGGACAAACAGATAGAGACAGAAGACACTGGAGGATTGAAAGATGAAACGGAGAAACAAATTATTGTTCAGAGGAAAACTGAGAGCGCTGAAGATCAGGGGACTGAATCACAAGTGCAGGATTTACTGGATTATTTGACCGATGAAGCAAACAGCATTTCAAAGCCTGAGAGACTGAAGCAAATAGACAAATATTCTGATGAAATCGCTGATGTCTCTAAAAACCAGATAATGCTTGGAACTGAAGACTTGGAAGAAATTGGGAGGTTTGAACCAAAAGATGGAGACAGTGAAGAACGTGATCAGGATCGTGAAGTTGAAAAGTGTGATGTGATGAGAGAAGATCTGGGTAACACAGACGCAATGATCCAGTCTGAGCAAGATAGGGACGAACAGATAAACATGACGGATCGTGGAGAGACAGAAGACACTGGAGGATTGAAAGATGAAACGGAGAATCAAATCATTGTCCAGAAGAATCAGAGGAAAACTGAGAATGATGAAGTTGCTGACGTCTCTAAAAACCAGATCGAGGAGATGATTTCTGGAACTGAGCAGGACGAGGAGAGCCAAACTGCACAAGACTTGGAAGAAATTGGGAGGTTTGAACCAAAAGATGGAGACAGTGAACTGGAATATTTGACAGATGAAGCAAACAGCATTTCAAAGCCTGAGAGACTGAAAGCAATAGACAAATATTCTGATGAAATTGCTGACGTCTCTAAAAGTAGTGTTGAGGAGATGATGCTTGGAACTGAGCTGGATGAAGACACCACAGAAAGAGAACAAGACATAACTAAATATGAGTCCGCGGAAACCCTGCAGAGAGAAAAACAAGCACCGACTGATGAAACAGAAGTGAAAACGAGCACAGTAGTGGATGAAACCGTCGATGCGTTAGAAGACACCCTGCTGTCGGATTCAGAAAATACTCCAGAATCAGGAACCGGCTCATCTGTGCTGGCCACCAAAACTGAAGGCATGTTCTCAGATCTGGCTGTTTGCGAGTTCCCCGGAGAACTGAGGAGAGGACTAGAGACTGATTGGGGATGTTTTGAGGAGATCCAAACGAAGCTACACGATCCCCAGAGTCCTGCAAGAGAGCGAGCAGAAAGAGACGCCGAGTCTGAAACTCTAATCCAAACAGAACGTCAGCAAACAGACAACACCGAGCTCTCGCTCAAACAACATGTTGAATTCAGAACTGAAGTGGTTGTTGAAACAAAGACCAGTTCACAAGACGAGGAAGCAGAAGCCTTTGAGACAGAAAGCAGATCACCGGTCATCAGGAATGTCTCTTTAGAGCCACACCAGCTTCTTGAGTTCAAGATGTCTCAAGGAACAATGGACACTTTCAGTGAAACGCAGGGAAATTCAAGCGTGTCTGAAATCACTTCAGAGGACCAAACAGATGCCAAACCTGTATCAACGAGGTCTTTGAGCCCAACAGAGCTTCTGGAGGAACCTCTAGATCTGCAGGCAGATGTGGCGAAGACCGCTTTAGAGTATGTAGAAGAAATAACAAATCAAGTCTTGAAGGAGATGATAGCAACAGAACGTAACTTAGTAGGACTTTCACCAGAAGAACCTGGTGATGCAGAACATCAAGCACAGTGTGTGTCCGCAGACGCTTCTGTCCTGGAAGAAGAGCTGATAGCGTCGACGATGGACAGTAGTGAAGAACATATGAGTTCAGCGGAGTGTGTGTCCGCAGACGCTTCTGTCCTGGAAGAAGAGCTGATAACGTCGACGGTGGACAGTAGTGAAGAACATATGAGTTCAGCGGAGTGTGTGTCCGCAGACGCTTCTGTCCTGGAAGAAGAGCTGATAGCGTCGACGGTGGGCAGTAGTGAAGAACATATGAGTTCAGCACAGTGTGTGTCCGCAGACGCTTCTGTCCTGGAAGAAGAGCTGATAACGTCGACGGTGGACAGTAGTGAAGAACATATGAGTTCAGCGGAGTGTGTGTCCGCAGACGCTTCTGTCCTGGAAGAAGAGCTGATAGCGTCGACGGTGGACAGTAGTGAAGAACATATGAGTTCAGCGGAGTGTGAAAGTACTGATGGACGTCATGAGCAGATGCAGAAGTCCATCGCTGGAGAAACTGTGTTGAGAAGTCAAGAGGACTTGATGGAAGTCAGCAGACCTGTGATGAAAAGAGGATTTGATCAAATGAGCAAAGGTCTTCCAGAGGTGAAGACCGAAGGAAAATTTGATCTGATCCTACAGGTGAGAGAGAATATTTTGTTGAGTAAAAGGTGCAATAATTAGGGCTGGGTATCATTCAAAAAATTTCGATACCAATACCTTGATATCGATACCGGTTCCTGAACGATACTTTTTTCGATACCAATTTTATGAAATCAGTTTTAACAAGATTACATTATCTCAAAAAAACTATTTTTTTCAGCTTGTTGACATTTATACAGACTCACAAAGGAACAAAATATATCCAACACAATAAATCAGTGCAAATAATTTTAATAAAGTTCAAATAGTTTTCAGTTTACACTCGTGCGTGTTCGTTTTAAAACGCATAGCTCAGACAGAATCATCATTTCTAGGTTGTTAAAGACTTCAAGAAATTGAAAATCTTTATCCACTTTCATAAGTGGGTGTTTTATTTTCTTTCACCATATCTTTTATTGTTATTAAATTCTGGTGTAGTATGTCTAATTATTTGAATGCATAAAAACATCTTAATTTCTTAAAATAGCCTTATGAAATGTTTTCTTTTTCCTCAGAAATTCTGTATTCTGTATCTGGTTTTCAAATGAAGGCATAAAACATTTTTTATTTAAATTTATCTTTAAATTATTGAAAATCAAAATGTATTTATTTATTTGTTTACTATTTAAATTAAAACATGGAAGAAATGTTGTGTGATCATTACTAAAAAAATTAAAATAAAGTTTTAATAATTTTAATAGTAGCCTAGTAGTAGCAGTATGTACTGTCTGCTGAACAATATTAATATATTTCTGCCATGTCTTCCAAATTAAACAGGACTTTTATTTTGACGGGTTGCCGTGAATACCTTTACAGTCCTGTGTGTATATGATATGAAGCTAGTTTAACTCAAATCAAACGGTAAAATGCTCATGAAGTGACTCTCAGAGCAGTTCTGGGGCCTGTTTCATAAACAAGTTTACCAAATAAGCCAGGTTTATTTCAGTTAGTCTGACTTATTGTCAGTTTATTTGGTTCTAAATAAGTCAGACTATGACTTACTAAGCCTGGGTAAACTTGTTTTATGAAACAGCCCCTGAAATCGAAATTTGGTACCGAACGACAAGATGTTTTTCGATACTCGGTGGTATCGAGGCAATTCGGTCGGTACCTAAAAAGTATCGAACTCGATACCCAGCCCTAGCAATAATGCAGAAATTGAAATTCAAATGTCATCCTACCAACAGGCTGAATCTAATGTCTGATTATCCGTAGGCCTTCGAGGACTCCTCTTTAGACTTCAGCGTTCAGAAGTCTAGAATTGCTGTGAAGAATCCACTGATCCGGCCTCCCAAAGACCCCAGAAAGCTGCTCTCCAAAGCCTCGGTCGAACCTCGTCCACAGCCTTCAGATCGCAGTCAGACGCTCCACTTCTCCGCTCCAAGCAAAGCCATGATTGGATTTAAACTCCCAGGTATTTACCAAAATAAGACCTTCATGAAAAGTATGTTCAAATTTGATTAGTACTTTAAAGGGGTCATGTGACGTTGCTAAAAAGAACATTATTTTGTGTATTTGGTGTGATGCAATGTGTTTATGCGGTTTCAGGTTCAAAAAACACATTATTTTCCACATACTGTACATCATTGTTGCTCCTCTATGCTTTGTCTTTTCTGAAAGCTTTCCTGTAGCTCAAATGGTAGAGCATGGCGCTAGCAACGCCAAGATCATGGGTTCGATTCCCAGGGAAAGCAAGAGCTGATAAAATGTATAAACTGTAAATTGAATGCAATGTAAGTCGCTTTGGATAAAAGCCTCTGCTAAATGCATAAATGTAAATGAAACGCGTTGATTTTTACAAACTCATCGTTCTGAGAAGCGAGGCGTGCTCTGATTGGCCAGGTATCTGGTGCGTTGTGATTGGCCGAATACCTCAAGCGTGAGAAGGAAATGTTACCGTATTGTGATGCGTGTCCCGACGAGACTAAAACAATAAAACCCATTATAAACAAGGCATCTGTTGCATCCAGTGAGGACATAATTACTGATTATAATGACTTAAGCCCCGTTCACACCAAGCACGATAACGATAACTATATTTGCGTCCACACCAGTGAACGATATCGTCTGTTTATTCTAAGCGCACGTGCGTCTGTCACTTTAAATTCTCGAGCACATTACAGCAGGATGGATTCTGATTGGCCGTCAGTGTTTTTATCGTTCATCAGCTGGAAAAAAATAGTTCTGTAACTGATTCCAACGATATCGTTTCTCTGTGCCTTTATCGTTATAGTTGTGGTGTGGATGCTGCTATTCTTTAATACTGAGAACGATTTTTAGAACTATATCTTTATCGTTATCGTGCTTGTGTGAACGGGGCTTTATACTGTCTTTTTACGCGTCACGTTGCATCATGCCGCGTAAACATTACCATGTCTGCATTTGTGATCGGAGAAACGACAAGCACTACTCTACACAGCTCAAAACTCACGTATGAATCGTCAATTCTTTAAATAAGAAAACATACTTACAGGCTGTGAGTCAGAAGCAAAGCTGGAATTGCTGCACTTTATAGAAACAGTCTTTGTGTAGACAGCATTGTAGGCTACTCTTCCAGCTTCAGGACACAGTTCTCTGTTAATTGCGCTGCACACACTCCAATATTAGTGTTGAACTGTTCTGGAACAGTGTTGTAAACACAACTTAACCACTGATTTCTAGTCGTGTCCTCTTTTGGATCCCAAACAAAGTAGTATCTCTTTCACAACGAGACACAGCGTCTCCAGCAACAACACTACAGACAGAATAATAGCTCCGCCTTCTTTCATTGCGTATACGTTTGGGCGGAGTTATGCAAATCTTCTCCCACTGTGATGTAGACATGTGTTTAAACGAGGCGTTTTAGGAGGCGTGGACGAGTCTTAACTTATATAAAGAATATCTCTTTGGTTTTGAGACTTTAATCTTTGCAGCTTCAGGGATCTTATCTATGAACAATCAGCTTGTGACACTACAACGAGAAAGAACACTTGAAATCGCTTCATTTAACTCCATTATTTATGTTTGTTTGCTGGATGGTGTTCAGGGCTGGGCGCAGGGCTGCCAGTGCTGAGAAGAACTGAGTTTGTGCCTAAAGCAGAGGCACAGAGAACACTACAGACACAGGTGCTGTATCATACAAGCACAGCATTACACTCAACACATCTAAGATTTATTTGTTTTAATTGCATATAAAAGATTCATCTGTTTGGATTACACAGTTTTAACATAAACAAATAAAAACAGGCAAGATTTCTTGCACTCCACAAAATCATGGCATAGATTATTTTTTTTATTCAATTTAAATAATATTTTCAAAATGCATTTATTCAGATTGCTTAGAATCAACAAATTTGTTAATTGCAAAAATGCATTTATTAGGTTAATGAATATTGTTAGCTGTGGAACAAGCCATATTCAATTTAAAGTTAATCGCAGTTAAAATCAATGAGATTTAATGTTGATAAATATATAAACCTGCTTACTGTGTATATTAAACACTTTCAGCTTATTACTACTATGACAGAAACCTTGCCTGCTTCATTCATGATACAATTCAACAAATATGCATCACAATAAGTTAATTTATGTTAAAACTGTATTACAAATGGCTGAACATTTTATTTTCAATTCAATTTTTTTTGTGTATCAAAGTATATGTCGGTTATTTTATGTGTATATGTGTAGTAATATAACTGTTTTTCACAGCAAAAGTCAGTAACAGAGGATTCTGTCAAACAAGAGCAAGTGCCAGCTAAACCCAAATGGACACCGCCAAAGCATCCTGGGTACGGCCTTTAATATCAATATGAATTGTTTATTTTATTTTATGTTGTTTCACAAAAAACAAACTAATCTTTTTTTCTTGTGTTGTTTTGTGCAGCATGGGGAGTCCCTTCATGATGGCAGAACTCAAAAACAAACTCAAGAAGCCGGTCCAGGAGTAATATTTCATATTTTCAGATGCATTCTTCACCTTTTTTTGTCTTAATCAAGCACTATGCAGCCTGGTAAATAAGTTATTCTACTGCAGCGCAGCGTTTCTTATTACTTCCACTGAAAAAAGTGAGAATCTAAGCTGCGAACAGACATTTCTCTTAACAGTTTAACTGAGCTTATCAACATCTATACAGTGTCTTATATTTGAAGAAAAAAGTATGAGGAAAATTATTGGAAACAAAACATTTATAAACATTTTTGCACTTTTTCCAGCACTTAAACTTTCTGTGACTGTAGCACAAAGGGCAGCAAAGAGTCACAGCTGTCGTTTAGAGGAGAGTCGCTGGCTGTCATATGTATCATATTTAATACTATTTTATTGCTATTTGTTATTGTTATATTGTACATTTCTTTTTCTTGTCATTACTTGCTGTGTGTATAATTCTTTGGCAATATTATATGTAAACAATCATGGCAATAAATACTTTGAATTGAATATATCACTAGAGGGCTTAACTGAGTAACTGGTTGTCATATGTTTATACGCCGCTAGAGGGCAGCAGTAGTCCCCTCGCTGTTATATATCACTCCGCCGCTAGAGGGCAGCAGTAGTCCCCTCGCTGTTATATATCACTCCGCCGCTAGAGGGCAGCAGTAGTCCCCTCGCTGTTATATATCACTCCGCCGCTAGAGGGCAGCAGTAGAACCCTCGCTGTTATATATCACTCCGCCGCTAGAGGGCAGCAGTAGAACCCTCGCTGTTATATATCAGTCCGCCGCTAGAGGGCAGCAGTAGAACCCTCGCTGTTATATATCACTCCGCCGCTAGAGGGCAGCAGTAGAACCCTCGCTGTTATATATCACTCCGCCGCTAGAGGGCAGCAGTAGAACCCTCGCTGTTATATATCACTCCGCCGCTAGAGGGCAGCAGTAGAACCCTCGCTGTTATATATCACTCCGCCGCTAGAGGGCAGCAGTAGAACCCTCGCTGTTATATATCACTCCGCCGCTAGAGGGCAGCAGTAGTCCCCTCGCTGTTATATATCACTCCGCCGCTAGAGGGCAGCAGTAGTCCCCTCGCTGTTATATATCACTCCGCCGCTAGAGGGCAGCAGTAGAACCCTCGCTGTTATATATCACTCCGCCGCTAGAGGGCAGCAGTAGAACCCTCGCTGTTATATATCACTCCGCCGCTAGAGGGCAGCAGTAGTCCCCTCGCTGTTATATATCACTCCGCCGCTAGAGGGCAGCAGTAGAACCCTCGCTGTTATATATCACTCCGCCGCTAGAGGGCAGCAGTAGAACCCTCGCTGTTATATATCAGTCCGCCGCTAGAGGGCAGCAGTAGAACCCTCGCTGTTATATATCACTCCGCCGCTAGAGGGCAGCAGTAGAACCCTCGCTGTTATATATCACTCCGCCGCTAGAGGGCAGCAGTAGAACCCTCGCTGTTATATATCACTCCGCCGCTAGAGGGCAGCAGTAGTCCCCTCGCTGTTATATATCACTCCGCCGCTAGAGGGCAGCAGTAGTCCCCTCGCTGTTATATATCACTCCGCCGCTAGAGGGCAGCAGTAGAACCCTCGCTGTTATATATCACTCCGCCTCTAGAGGGCAGCAGTAGAACCCTCGCTGTTATATATCACTCCGCCGCTAGAGGGCAGCAGTAGAACCCTCGCTGTTATATATCACTCCGCCGCTAGAGGGCAGCAGTAGAACCCTCGCTGTTATATATCACTCCGCCGCTAGAGGCTGTAATGCGCCGCTAGGGGCGGTGGAGGAGGCGGTTGGTAGACAGCTGGATTGTGACTGGAGCGCTGATGGCAGGAAGTGATGTGGATTCCGGAAGCGATCCGGAAATGGAGGATGAATTGGTTGATGCAGATAGTGGAGGCAATGCAAGTAACATATAATCCATGTGACAGGTTAAGTAAGGAAAAGCTAGAAAATATAGGAGGGAATGGAAGTCATAAAGTGTTGTGGTGTGGTGATTTTAATGCTCACAGTACATTATGGGGGAGTTCTATCACAGATTATAATGGAATGATCATAGAGGACATGATAGATTGGGGAGGATTAGTATGTATCAATGATGGGAGTTATACAAGAGTGGATTTGTCAAGGGGAATGTATTCAATGTTAGACTTGACACTAGTCTCTGAAAGTTTAGCTGGAAAATGTGATTGGAAAGTAATAAATCAAAGTACAGTTGGTAGTGATCATTTTCCTATCAGCAGTACAATTGGTTTAGATATAGCACAAACTGTGGTGGAAAGAATGCCAAGGTGGAAGTTTAAAGCAGCCAACTGGGAAAAATTTAAGGAGTTATGTCATAACAGAATGTCTGAATTTTGTAATTCTATGGAAAATGTAGAAGTTTTTAATGATAAGTTATGTGAAGTTCTACAGAATACTGCTGAAGAAGTAATAGGAAAGAAGAAGGCTGGTAACAGGAGGAAAGCCGTTCCATGGTGGAACGAGGAGTGTAGTGAGGCAGTAAGGAAAAGAAATAAAGCACTTAAGAGAGTAAGAAGGTCATTTAGCTATCACGATTTTATTAAGTATAAAAGAGCACAGGCCATAGTGAGGAGAGTAATTCGGACATCTAAGAGAAACTATTGGAGGGAATTTTGCAGTAAGATTGGTGAAGATATTACAATTAATGAAGTATGGAGTATGATAAGAAAAATGGGAGGGAAATCGAGAAATAGTAACATACCTGTATTGGTATATAACGAAAGACTAATAATATGAGACAGTGATAAAGCAGAAGCGCTAGCAGAAACGTTTGTTAAAGTACATAGTAATTCAAATTTGTCAGAAGAAATGAGGAGGTATAGGGAACAAATCATGAGTAAGAACCCTCAGTTACTGGAGGAAAAAGGACCATCTGGATGTACGTTAGATTCAGAGTTTACTCTGTATGAGTTGAAGAAAGCGTTGGCAGGGGTTAAACAAACTTCTCCTGGAAGAGATGATATTTGCAATGAGATGGTAAAACATCTATCAGAGAATTCACTATATATTGTTTTGAGCCTATTCAATAAGGTGTGGGAATCAGGGAAGTTACCAGCTGACTGGAAGCATGGTGTCATAGTGCCAATTGCAAAGCCTGGCAAAGATCATACACAACCTAATAACTATAGGCCCATAGCATTAACATCGAATCTTTGCAAACTAATGGAGCGTATGGTAATGAGCAGATTGGTGCATGTCATTGAGAAGAAAAACCTTTTATCATCTTATCAAAGTGGTTTCCGGAAAGGGAGAAACACGATGGACTCTGTGCTCTGCTTGGAAGCTGAAATAAGAAAGGCACAAGTTAACAAGGAAGTGTTAGTAGGAGTATTTTTCGATGTTGAAAAAGCATATGAGATGATGTGGAAAGAGGGACTACTATTAAAATTAGAAAGAATGGATATAAAAGGAAGAATGTATAATTGGATCAAGAGTTTCTTGTTTAAAAGAACTATTCAAGTTAGAGTGGGTTCTGCATTTTCTCAGATTTATCCAGTAGAGAGTGGAACACCTCAGGGACGTGTTAGTAGTCCTATTCTGTTCAATTTAATGATTAATGATATATTTACACAGATAGACATGGGTATAGGAAGGTCCTTGTATGCAGATGACGGAGCGCTGTGGAAAAGGGGGCGCAATGTGGGGCATGTGGAGAAGTGTATGCAGACTGCTGTTAATATAGTAGAGAATTGGGCTAGTGAATGGGGTTTCTAAAACTCAGGTGATATGTTTTACAAAAAGAAAAACAAATCCAGTTATAAATATTAAAATGTATGGAAAACAATTAGAGCAGGTGTCAGTTATTAGATTTCTGGGAATGTGGATGGATACTAAACTGAATTTTAGAATTCATATCCAGAAAATGGTTGATAAATGCAAAAAAGCAATAAATTTAATGAGGTGTTTGGCAGGAGTTGAATGGGGAGCATGTCGTCAGTCGCTTAAAAGAGTATACAGTGCACTGATAAGAGCAGCTATTGATTATGGTTGTATGGTGTATAGTTCTGCATCTAAATCTCAACTTTTAAAGGTTGAGGCAATTCAATCACAAGCTCTTCGAATATGTTGTGGAGCAATAAGATCATCTCCAATCACTGCAGTACAAGTAGAAATGGGTGAAATGCCTCTTGAATTTAGAAGGCTCAAGTTAAAGATGAGATACTGGATTAATATAAAAGGTCATTCAGATAGTCATCCAATTAAGAAAGTTCTGAAGAATTGTTGGGAATATGAGTATAAAAATCTATCAAGCTTTGGATGGACTGCCAATGAGGAGGCCCAAAGTATGGGATTAAGTGACATCAAAATAGCCCCTTCTGTGGCAACTTCAGCAATTCCCCCTTGGCTTTTCCCCATGCCTGTAGTTGACACTCAACTTTACGAAGAAAAACATAACAAGGAAAGAAGTATATTAACACACATAGAAGTGCAGCAATATATTGAGCAAACATATTATAGCACAGTAAAAATAT